>JAODVP010125410.1:0-22448 GCA_025400035.1 Tetradonia laticeps
CATTATTTTACCAAATAAAATGTTTATAATCAAAAGAACACTAAGGTGGCCTTATTTAGCGTCGGTACCTTAGTAGTAGTAGTAATATATAAAATTTTATCTATAATATTAAGAAAATTCGACATGAAATAAGAATATGAAGAAAATGATGGAGATTGATCTATTAAATATAATTTTTCTTAGGAAAATTTTAATATTTTAAAATTGTAAGGGAATTTCAAAGAACTAGATTATATATTGGTGCGTTAAGTTGGTCCGAAATGTTGTTTGTTCTGTTTGAGTTATATAAAATTTTTATAAAGTTTTAATGTCAAATTTTATCTGTAACTTTAATAAAATTCGACATGGAATAAGAATTTAAAGAAAAGGATAGAGATTTATCTAAGAAATATGTTTCACAGAAGAAATTTTTTTTGCGTAAAGTTATGATATTTTTTCAATTTTAATGGAAAACCGATTTTTTTGGAAAAATTATAGTTACACGACGAATAATTAACAATTGATTTCTATAATTTTAGGAACTCTCGTCAATCTATAAATCCTGTTCTTAAAATAATATAAAAGTAGATGTGAAATATAAAAAAAAAAGTTTGCATGTGAATTAAATCATCAAGACTACACTGTATATAATAACTTGTTTGCTGAACATAAATGTAATACCAATAACGCTAAATAGGTCAAACGATAATTAATCGGTTTAGCTAACATTAAAACAATTGAACAACTAACATGGCATATCATGAGTGTATTTATGACTTTTATTCCTTACGCGTCTCCCTTATCTCTACATAACTTCTTGCTCCATGTGGCGATTGCCATCCATAGAAATTATCGATAGCTATGACCTAAAGATAGCGTTCCCCGCAATTCTTATAGACTATGTAATTTATTCTTTCATTAGACACTACATTGTAATCCTGTATGCAAAAGCTCAACCTCCACTTCAATGAATACGCCCTAATGAAGTGAAATCCACATTAAAAGGGTAAAAAACAGTGAATCAGTGCTAATTTGCTTCCTGCTTGTGAATGAAAGTAATGTTATTCTCCATGCGAAAAATAACCGTACGCTGTTTGTCGCGTTAATGTGAACAGTGAACATATAATAAACATAACTAATATCAAAATATGTAAGCGCTGCACTATTTGCTTTCCGTCTGCGGGCCGTGATTCACCCGTCAGTCCCTGGAGCGCGCAAGTCGACGTGTCGCGCACTTTTTGTTATCAGGGACAACAAGCAGCTAATCTTCAATTATATGCACACAGCCGCGTCAATTCCAGCATGTGAAAAAAGCGAGTGGGACGCACGCCGACATTGTTAGAAAGGCGCTAAATGCTGCAAATTCAAAATGTGTCAACAACATGTTGTGTGAACTGAGCACACACGACTGTGGCGCAAATATTTAAAATAAAATGAGACGCAAGAAGAGTCTGTTATCATTATCAGCAGTATAAATGGCTATTCAATAGCATATGATAATGTTGAATTTTATTTTAGGGACTAGCTAACTTTTCATTCTTACTCAAACTCACCATCAAAATTCTGTCACAATTCAGTCAAAAAATTCTAAGTTTTTTGGAGTAGATACCGTATTAATCATGAAATTGGACTTAGAATTTTTTTCTCGGTTGATTTAACTGCGATTTTCATAAGATTAAAGCCCGATATCTTGTGTAAATCGAAGTTAAATCGCATGATCAGGCCAAAAATGTATTTATATGGGTTTGTCACCTATAATTGAGAGGTAATAAAACTAGCTTCAAGAAGGAATATGTAACTAATCACAAATGTAATTCATTTAATACCGTTATACTAATATTATTGATATTGGCGTAGATTGAACTAAATAATTTATCTATCAATTATCATTAGAGTGATAACATAGAAATAATGAAGTAATATTAGGAAGGAATGAATCCATGAATGAATATATTGTATGTAATATGACATTTATTTATTTATATACTTTACTAATTATAACTAATTGATTAATTTGTATAATGATATGTATTTCTAGTTAAGTATCTAATCGTTTTCAATAAACAACAGAAACAATGTATTAATTTGGTTGTTAATAAGTTAAAATTATGTTTATGAATTTCGTCATTATAAACGAATCGTCAATATAAGCGGCGTCATATCAAACTTAATTTGTCATGACAGAAAACCCTGAACAAAAATTTCGATTCTATAATCAATTATTAAATTACAAATATTTTTTGCAGCATCCGGTTAGAATGACATATTTGTCATTTCCAACGTCATTATAAGCGGTTTTTAAGAAACATTGAATTTTCTACCAACAAATTCTGATTTAAACTTAGACATCATCGATATTGAAAGTTATGTTTTGTAAATTTCGTCATTATCAACGGTTCGTCAATATAAGCGGCGTTACATGAAACTAATGGCTAAAAGAAAATCCTGAACAAAAATCCGATTCTATAATCAATTCTTAAATTACAATTTTTTTTTGCAGAAACCGGTTAGTATGACATTTTTGTCCATTCCGACGTCATTATAAACGATTTTTAAGAAACATTGAATTTTCTTCTAACAAATTGTAATTACAACTTAAAATTCAATGATTATGAAAATTATGTTTATGAATTTCGTCATTATAAACGGTTCGTCAATATAACCGGCGTCACATCAAACTAATGACTTCATAAGTCATAACAGCAAATCCTGAACAAAAATGTCGATTTTATAATCAATTTTTAAATTACATTTTTTTTTTGCAGCATCCGGTTAGTATGACATATTTGTCATTTCCGACGTCATTAGAAGTGGTTTTTAAGAAACATTGAATTTTCTACCAACAAATTTTGATTGCAACTTAAAAATCAATGATTATGAAATTATGTTTATGAATTTCGTCGTTATAAACGGTTCGTCAATATAAGCGGCGTCACATCCAAACTAATGACTTAATAAGTCATAACAGAAAATCCTGAACAAAAATTTCGATTCTATAATCAATTCCTAAATTACAAATAATTTTTGCAGCATCCGGTTAGTATGACATATTTGACATTTCCGGCTTCATTATAAAGGGTTTGTCAATATAAGCGGCTTTACCACAATGTTAACAAAATTCATCTCATATTAATTTTTTATTTATAAACTAAATAATATAAAGTCCGGTTATAATGACGTATTAACCAATATGACGTAATTCACATCTAAATTTTAGCCTTCCCTTTCTACATACAAGTACTTTGAGTTGCGTTCATTACAATTGAAAATGTTTCAGTGTACGTACATTCCACTGTAACTCTTTCCGCAGCAGGACTAAAAGCAAAGGGGTGGCTGCGGCTTTCTCGCCGCCTCCACCTCTCGCTCGCTCCTGGTTGCCGGCAACAACATCCGCTAGCCGCTGCGCGGCAACGAGGCGGCAAGTCGCGCGCGCGGGAGAGCGGCGGCAGCAGCGGCGCGGGCGCAAAATAAATACCGGAATAAATTCGCGAAGGGCCTCTCTTTTAAATTTTAATCAATAGTATAAAAGCAAAACTAGCTTGCGCAAATCGCAACAAAAACATATGGAAGTACAGCGGGGCCGCGGCGCCCTCGTCTGCGTCGTCGCTGAGTACTTCTCTCTCTCGGACATTTTTTTCTATCGATTTTCCGCTCTTTCGCTTCTTCCGCTAACTCGCTCGCCTATAAAAAGCATCAAAATACGCTAACAAACGTTGCTACTCCCTCGATTCATCATATCGGGATATTTTACATTTTACCGGAGTTCTACTGCCTATGGGAATTTTTTTTTCTCTATAAAAAGGTGACAATAACACCCACAACTATGTTGGACGGAATGAAATTGGCTCCGTTTTACGCAGGAAAAAAATTTTGACCTAGGTTATTAACACAAGCTTTGCAGGCTTTTTAGTCAAAGAAACAAAATATTTTTTAAAGTATGTAATTCTTTAAGACATTTTTTTCTCCTCGAATTTTGAACCTTCTTCCCAACATTTAAATAATTATTATGGTGTCTATATCTTTAGTAATGACATATTTTGCATTTTGCCGAATGTCACTTACATCGTTTATAATATCGTATATGTCAAATATGTCATATTAACCGGATGCTACAAATCAAAGCATTGCCATTAAAGAATTGATTATGTTAATGACATTTTTGACCAGGACTGTTTATTATGTCATAATAATCCGTTACTTGAATTTGACGCCGCTTATATTGACGAATCATTCATATAGACGAAATTCATAAACATATACTTTTCACTATCAACGATTTTTAACTTGTTGTGAGAATTTATTATTGGAAATTTAATATTTCTTGCCAACCGTTTATAATGACGGAAATGTCAAATATGTCATACTAACCGGATGCTACAAAAGAGTTACAATTAAAGAATTTATTATACATATGAATGAAATTTTTGTTCAAGATTTTTTATTGCATCATATTAAGTCTTTAGTTTCATTTAAACAACGTTTACTTGACGAACCGTTTATAATGACGAAATTTATAAACATACAAATTACATAATCATTGATTTCGAAGATGTAGTCAGAATTTGTTGTTAGAAAAGTTAATGTTACCTACAAACCGTTTATAATGACATCGCATATATGTGAAATATGTCATACTAACCGGATACTACAAAAATAAAGTGTTACTATTAAAGTAACCATTAAAGAATATGAAAATGTAACTTTTGTTGAAGTTGTGAGTTGTATCATATTAAGCCATTAATATAATTGCGCACCGCTTATATTGACGAATCGTATATAATGACGAAATTTACAAAACATAATTTTCACTATCAATGATTTCCAAGTTGTTGTAACAAACTCTTGTTAGAAAATTTAATGTCACCTACAAACCGTTTATAATGACATTGTATATGTCAAATATGTCATACTAACCGGATACTACAAAAAAAAGCATTACCATTAAACTGACCATTAGAGAATTTAAAATGAAACTTTTGTTGAAGTTGTGAATTATATCATATTAAGTTATTAGTACAATTTCACACCGCTTATATTGACGAACCGTTTATAATGACGCAATTTACAAAACATATAATTTTCACTATCAATGATTTCCAAGTTGTTGTAAGAATCTGTTGTTAGAAAATTTAATGTCACCTACAAACCGTTTATAATGACATTGTATATGTCAAATATGTCATACTAACCGAATACTACAACATAAAGCGTTACCATTAAACCAACCATTAAAGATGATAAAGATGAAACTTTTGTTGAAGTTGTGAATTATATCATATTATACCACTCCTTCAATGGAACGTAGTTTATATTGACAAATTGTATATAATGACGTAATTCATTAACATTACAATTAACGATTTCTAATCTATTTCATCTTGTTGTTCGAATATTCAATATTTCATAAAAAGCGTTTACAATCATGGTTGTGAAAATGTGTTACATATTACAAATTCAATGTTTCTGTTTATAATGACGGCGAATAAGAAGGTAAATATGTCATACTAAACGGATGTCCTATAAAAATAGTACTTCGTGCAGCAACAACAAAGATAAGATTTTATGTAATTTTCTTTTTTGATGGTACGCTTAATATATTAAAAAATACAGAACTTTTTTAAACGTTAGGATTGTTGCAATCAGGTTATGTTAGGATTAGGACATACTGGTCAATATAAGCTGACTCAAATTCCATTAAAAACTAAAAAAAAATTGCCCCTAGCGTCTTAAAAATTTCTACAAATTTATAGAATCTTTTTAAAATTATTAAACGTGTAGTAATACATTGAGTATGTTACGACCTTCCATTTTTTTAAATCCCAAATTTCCTTGAAGATAGAAACACGTAACACGTAACAAACAGACCTCCATCTAAAATCTAGACTATATTTAGTGAAGATTTGTAATTAACAACTTACACTTATAATTTTATGTTCTTTTGAATTTTTTTATAAATACAAATCTAGAATAAGATTCCAAATTACACATTTTTGTGTGACACATAGCAACAGCAACATTTTCAAATAAAAAAATACATGAATTATAGAGTTTTTACAAATAAGCCGGTAGACAGTAGCGCCACCTATCTAAACTCCTTTCTTGTTTATATAATGGTACCGTTTAACACACTAAAACACAGAATTTAAAGTTATGAACGATACTTACCTAACATGGTCCAATATTTGCTAATCATTTGTTTGCATGCATTGGAATTAATGACAATTTAATTCAAAGAAAATTGACCACTAAAACATGCATGAAGTAAAAACAATTTTTCACTGGTGTCGAACAACGACGTGTTTATACAGCGCTATCATTTAATCATTGATATTTCTTTCAGATATACAACAAACATAGCCAAACCAATTTCCTGCTGATTTAATGCAACTTACCGAGAGTCAAGAGAACACAAGAACGAAACCACAGTCTAATCTCTCGCACTGTTCGCACTATCCACTTATCAACTTTTTTCCGTGCACATCGCTTGCAATTTGAACGCGCGTAATCAGCAAACGCGCCACGCGGTGGCGGCGTGCGTCTTGGAACGGGTGGTGCACCCCCAGCCGGCGGTTCGGTAATCACAAAAAAGTGCGCAGTTTATACGCGCGCATTGCCTCGCCGTCCCATGCGCACGCCAGCACGCACCGTGTGCTCCCGCCGCCGCCGCCCTCCATGCCGCCGCCTCAACAAATGCAACTGGTCCCTGCTTACCATTTCCTAGCGAATTCTTTAAATCGCTCGTATAACTAGTTAGTCGTTTTCGAACCCTACCCACGCATATTATGCATAATGCGTGACAATCAATAACAAAGTTTTCACGATCTGTACGCAAATGCAAAACGTAGCTCTCCGATAACCTGTTATCACGCTGGACATAAATTATCCGGGCATTTCTATACAAAATCAAATTTCTTTCCTTTAAATCAAATGACCAACAGCAGCATTTTATCTTCTCGTAAAATTGCGCGCATTCGCTACGCCAAAATCACAATCACTTCAATTTAGCGCAAGATAACCAACACCAAAGTAGTCGAGGAATAACTCCTACTTTTCACCATTTCTCTTTGCCATGCACTTCTTGGTACGCAAATCGCAAGTTCTTACAATCGCGACTAGTGCGCATTGCGCTAGACGAAAGTCAAGTCGCCATTCTGACTCAGCAATTTATCGCGCTGTGACTCAAGTTTCGGCAAATTTTAGTGGAATAAATTAATGATAAAAATAAAGGACTTACTGTGTAGTGGTGCAAATAAAACCAGAATCGGTATAAATCTGGACGGAAGCGGGAATACAGTTCAGTTTAGACACTCTAAATAAAATTCTCGCAGAAGCGTCGTCATCATCACGTCCTGGACCTTGTGAAATGACCCAAAAATCGGCGCACTATTCAAACTTTGTTTAAGAGCGGAGAACGGCGGCGAAATTAAATAACGAAAATCGAAAATAAATTTAAAGTCCAGGTGGGAGTCGAACGCAATGTCCGAACGCTGATCGCAGAAAAGTTCGCGGAGAGTTCCCGTCTCGGGCGAAGTACGGCTTCGTCTAACCACCTTGATGGTCTAGCAAATACTCTAACGCACAATGGTCGACGATTCGCGCTCTACCCCTTTTTCGGTGCAAACTATACACGAAATTTTGCGCAAGCAAGAGCACGACAGGAGCGCTAGTCGTGCGCGCTTGTGGGTATACCCGCGCGTGTGAGAGAGCCCGTCCGCCGAAAACTTGTAGGACCGCTTTTTTATTATTATTCGCGACCGTATATTCGGCTCTCCTTTGCCTTTGCATTCGCCTGCACTCGCGTAGCGCTGCAGTCGCCGCTCGCGGATTCATAGGCGCACAGGTACACCCGAAAAGCGTGGAGGTGCATGCACTGCCGCGCGCTCCTCGCCGCCCGCCGCGGCCGCCGAAATATATTTAGGCATTCCCAAAAAGCAGCGCTCAAGAACGCAGAGCTGGGAGCCGCTGTGGTACCACGTCATGCCACCATACCATTGCTGCAATGCGCGCAATTCGCAGACGTGGCTATGTATTGTGTTTCTTCAAATGCCCCCCTTCCGAAACGTAGCCTGGGGGACTAAGAGCCACGGTCCCCCAATACAACTCGCACTCAACACATTCACTAGGCTTGTAGAGGCTGAAAACCAAGAAATGTTTGCTCGACAGTACATTCGACAACTTTACTGCTAGTGGTACCCAAGTGGTACCCTTCATTTCTAGCGTTTCTAGTGCTTGTAGATTACTAGCAACTAGGGTTTATTGGTGGTAATCAAGTCTAAGATTTCTCCAACAGTATGTACATGCTGCAGGATGTGGGACGAAGTTGGCGAATGCGCGTCCCCGCAGCCCGCTGCCCCGATGCAGTCGGCGCGCAGTTCGCGAGTCATTTTATTTTTTCGCCGCAGCCGAAAACAAGGTCAATGCACGCCGAATTTACACCAGTCGTCGTGGCGGACGCGGCGGGTGCCCCCGCGTGCCCCTCGCCAGGGCCCACCCGAAACTTATTTGCTTATACAACACATTCTGCGACTCTCTCTTTTCGCGCACTAGCGGCGTTTAGAGAAAAAGCCGCTGCAGAAAACGGCGTCAACCGTCGTCAGCGGGCGGGCGCTAATGAAAAAAAATCGTCATGTAGATTGGCGAACCTACGCGAATAGAATTTTTATATTTAGCGGCGCGGAGAAGACGACATGTGCGCATATTCGATATGAACGCGATGCTAAAAACAAGCGTATAAATTCGATGCAGGCGCTTGGAAATTAAATTTGGCGCACGAAAATGCAAATAGCGCGCAAATAACAAGCTTTTTTGCAGGCGTTGACTTCGTTAGAACGCGATGAAGATTAAATTATCCACGCTGCCGCCGGCCGGCTTATCACCCGACCTCGTTCGAATTTCGTCCACTTTGGCCGGCTAACGAACTAGCCACGGCTAGTCTTGCGTTTATCAGCTGGCGTTTTGCATTATTTTTCTGCGCGTGTGGGCCGCGCATTTCGCCTATTATTAAAGTTTCGCCCACGGCGATAACGATTGCGGACATTTGCGACGGCGATAGTGGTCCAGCTTTGGCCATCTCATAATCACAACAAGCATTATTTGTGCGCGCCCGATTTCCGAGCGCAATTTGCAATCGCGAAACAATCGATTGTGTGTGACTCAAGGACTTGCTTTCATGGCATCGTAATGAAAACAATTGAGTATCAAATCAAAAATTAAGCACACTGCGCTGGGAAAAACGCAGTATGTTTTAATCATGCCTGTATGGGATCTGTGAATTTAGACGGTGTTTATTTTGAGAACGAAAATGCTGAATATGTGCGATGGTGAATGTGCCGCGCGCACGCTTTTTTTTTCTCGGCCTCTTCGCGCGTGTGCTGCACTGCATGCGAGTCAGGACGACCTAGACCCAGACCCTGGACTTCTAATAGACTAGACACCGCTGCTAGACGCGCGCTAGACGCCGGCCACGCACACATGCCGCACACATCGCCTGCTGACGGCGGCGGGGCAGGCACGCCGCTATGCAACGTCAACGACCAGCGCTCGGCCACGTCCTTGACGCGAGCTTTCGCACCGGTTCTTCCTTGTCTATTCTATTACTCTACATTGCATTGCTATCCTGCACATGCTAGGCGTGAATTGCTCTTTTGATCCGTTCAGCACCATTCGCGCCTGCAGCTACTCATTCAGTCACCACCATAGTGTGATTTATATTCGTTATATACGACGTCTCGCTATAGGAGGGGTCGTTTCTTACTGACCTCATAAGAGCGGCATATATCAAAAAAACCGGCATGTTATATTCCTACAGAATTTTGCATTTGTAAGGCCTCGGGGTCAAGTGAGCGGTAACTTGTAGAGCGGCAGTAAACATGATACAAGCGGCGTTTTTATATTAAATAGATTAATAAATTAATTAATCATACAGAATTTTGCATTTGTAAGGCCTCGGGGTCAAGTGAGCGGTAACTTGTAGAGCGGCAGTAAACATGATACAAGCGGCGTTTTTATATTAAATAGATTAATAAATTAATTAATCATACAGAAACACCGATAATATGTACGGCAGCAAAAAAATTTAATGTCCTGGTCAGCGGCACCACTGACTCCTTCGCTGCCGCTCAGGGTTATCATGGCTAGTGCCGGGCGTTCTCCATAAGCACAATACAAACATTAAATTTTGCCGCCGCGCGCCGCTTGTATCGTGTCCGGGGCCTAAGTTAGCCAAACTAGAAACTACTAGAAACTCGTTTTCTTTTCGGGTTGCAAGTTGCAGGGCATGCACATGTGTATTCTTTTGAAAAAAAGTCTCCACATTACAGAGGTGAATTTGCTAGAATTTTACTATTGTGGGACGAAACAAAGGTGTCCATGAAGGGAGGTTTTACTGTAGCACATAATAGTCTAACAAACAATTTCATTAAATTTGCTTTGACTCACTTGTGAAAAATAACACGAGCGCAGACATTGTTTACGTCCTGCTGCGCTAAAGAAGTGAACTAGCTCCGACTAGGTCATAGACACCGACAGTCACCGTCAGCGCTCCGTCAGTCAGTGGGTGAGGTTCATGGCAGCTCGAAATTTTCGACTCCTTTGCGAATGCGATGACACATCCGTCTATAATTACACAAGACCTCGTAAACCGCGGTCTGGTTGCGCGCCACACTAATAGAAACGTGTTTCCTTTAACCTAACTGACCTAGGCTAATCTATTCAGCTAGCAAACACCGGCTGCGCATCGCACAGCGCATAACACTCCGAATACATTTGTTGTCTAGTTGAGGCGTCGCCAAATTGGTGGGTGAATCAACTCAGTCAAGGCTATGGCGAGTCGCGTTCCGACTACATGCATGCAATTATGCATGGATGTATGCGTGAATATGATACTATTGATGTACTACTATTTTTATTTACAAAGCTATGGGATAGTGCGACTAGGTTACTAAGAGAATGTCGTCTGGCTGCAAATAGATGGACGTAGGTATTTATTTGCAGTCATAGATCGTAGAATAACAACACAACGTGAATAACCACTTCTTTTTCAAAACTTCTTTTTCAAACTCTGAGAGCAAATTATCGGAACTAACCTCTTCGAGATTAGCAAATTATTTCTCTGGCTGATATTTTTTTGACGGCTATGTTCTTGGTTTACATGTGTGATATAAAATCAGGGTATACAGTTTGGTATTATAGCTTAGAAACAAGGAAGTCCAATAATTCTGTATCGAACCATCGGAGCCCATAGGTTTCTGGTACCAAATTACTCAAAAAACATTCCTAGTCAACCTCTGGTAGTTAGTTGGCAGAGATCTGACTCACCCTGTATAAGAGTTTAATATACAGATGTTACAGATGTATGCATGAGTAGATATTGATGACTTTCAAACACGACCTTTTTGGAGCACGACCCGGAGGGTCATTTTTAGAAATGTTTAATCATTTTTAGACATTTTTAGCTGATCTTAGGTATTTTAGGTCCTTTTAAGTATTTTTAGGCATTTCCAAACACGTGTTGACATGTTCATAGACCTTCTTAGACCGTTTCAGGCATCTTTAGATGTATTTAGACATTTTTAGGAATGTTTAATGATTTTTTGATATTTTTGGGTATTCCTAGATATTTTAGGACCTTTTAAGCATTTTTAGGAAGTTTTAAATACGTTTTGACAGATTCATTGACCTTCTTCGACCTTTTTAGGCATCTTTCGATATTTTTAGACATTTTTAGGCGATTTTAGACGTTTTTAGACATTTTTAGAAATGTGTAATCATTTTTAGAGATTGTTAGCTGATCTTAAGTATTTTAGGCCCTTTTAAGTATTTTTAGGGATTTTCAAACACGTGTTCACATATTCATAGACCTTCTTAGACCGTTTTAGGCATCTTTAGATATTTTCAAACATTTTTAGATATTTTTAGACATTTTTAGACATTTTTAGATATGTGTAATCATTTTTAGACATTTTAAAGTAATCTTACATATTTTAGGCCCTTTTAAGCAATTTTAGGCATTTATAAACACGTGTTGACATATTCATAGACCTTTTTAGACGATTTTAGGCATCTCTAGATATTTTATGACAGTTTTCGACATTTTTAGAACTGTTTGATGATTTTTAGATATTTTTAGGTATTCCTAGATATTTTAGGGCCTTTTAAGCATTTTTAGGAAGTTTTAAATACGGTTTGACAGATTCATTGACCTTCTTCGACCTTTTTAGGTATCTTTCGATATTTTTAGACATTTTTAGGGATTTTAGACCTTTTTAGACATTTTTAGAGATGTGTAATCAGTTTTAGACATTTTAAAGTAATCCTAGATATTTTAGACCCTTTTAAGCATTTTTAGGCATTTTTAAACACTTCTTGACATATTCATAGACTTTCTTAGATCGTCTTGGGCATCTTTAGATATTTTTAAACATATTTAGACATATTTAGACATTTTTAGAAATGATGATATCGATGAGGGATGTGATTTGGAAACAGTTTTGATGTCATTCAAAGGAAAATGTCCAGTTCCAAATTTCGAACTGGACTGGATTTTCCTTTGAGTGACATTTTTAGAAATGTTTAATGATTTTTAGATATTTTTAGGTTTTCATATTTTTAAGCAACAGGGGAGTTGTTTTGCTAGTACTTAATTGATTTTTATATTTCGCACTTCTCAACTGTGGACATTTCCAAATGTGGAAATTGAAGGTGCGTCCCGCCGGTAAGACCCATAAGTGAGAAGTATGGGTTCGAGTCCCGCAAAAATAAATTTACACAATTCAAATGTAAATCTAATACGAATACTCGTGTGAATGTCATACAATACGCGAAATTGATGTTTGCGAATTTCGCCAGCAACAAAAGACGCGAATTCTAGTAGTACTAGTTTGAAACCATCTAGTTTCGCTTCAGCTGCTCATCTGAGAATTTCTCAGGACATTGCGCAGACGGCCGCAACCACAAAGCAAAAAAATTGCAACCCCAATATGTACCATTAATAAGCCACTTCCCATTCTCTTAAATGTTTTCTGCGCTTTTCTATTCACGTGCCTGCTTGTACGCTCGCTGGCATGTATAATTAAAGTACAGTAAAGTTCAAGTTCAATCGCTGAATGGCCAGTGCTGGAATAAACGCGACACTGAAACGCGCGCGACGCTAATCTGCAGGCGCAGAGAGAGGAGAGACGCTCACATGATTCATGCGAGATTCGCAATTCACTCTTCTATTTATGTACCCTCGAAAAAGTACCGCGCGCGTAAATAGAAAACCTGTATTCGCACATCTACACACGGCGATTTCCAAAGGGCAACGGGCATTTAATAGAACGCACAATGGAGGCGCAATCAAACGCCCCGGAGAAATATGCGATGCTGCGCGAATATGCCAAATGACAATCGGACGAGCTTGCGATTCTACACAGGAAAACTAATCGCGAGTAGGCAAAGTGTGCTAACACTGCGACCCTCGGCCAAGTTGCCAGCGAGCAGTTTAGGGATGCATAGAGAACACAGATTTGCGCAAAACGCAACCGGTTTCTTTTATTTATTCGCACAATTCAATGCGGATAGGTTTGGTTCAGTTTTAGCGTGCGTGCGAATGCTGATTTCTTCAGTTACACGAGTAGATCTCATGCATTCAGTGCGCAAAACGAAAAATGCAATTTCTTTCAAAAGCCTTCAATGGAATAGCAGCAGTCGCACTTATAGTTTTCCTTTTTACATTCAACCCCTTGGGCTTGGGCAATCATTGTTTTCGTATTGTTGCTTAAACGGTTTACATACCATTTATTTGACGCTATTTTCTGCTTAAGACATTGCTTCCTGTGTCTGGATTCATTTTCTAGACGTACAATCAGCAAAACTGCTAATGTTTTCTGTCCGTAGACGAAACTTAATGCATAAGCGCGGGAGAGCTTCAGATATAGTCATTTGGGACATTTTTTAGGTAATTTTAGTAATCTTAGATATTTTAGGCCCATTTAAGTGCATTTTTAAACCCATTTTGATATATTCATAGACCTTTTTAGACGATTTTAGGCATCTCTAGATATTTTTCTGACATTTTCAAACATTTTTGGACATTTTTTGTTGATTTTAGATATTTTAGGCCTTTTTAAGTATTTTTAGGCATTTATAAACACGTGTTGACATATTCATAGACCCTCTTAGACTTTCTTAGGCATCTCTAGGTGTTTTTTTGACATTTTCAGACATTTTTAGACATTTTTAGCTGATCTATTTTAGGCCCTTTTAAGTATTTTTAATCATTTCTATGCACGTGTTGACATATTTATATGCCTTCTTAAACCGTTTTAGGCATCTTTAGATATTTTTAGAGATTATTAGACATTTTTAGATGTTTTTAGACATTATTAGAAAAGTTTAATAATTTTTAGATATTTTTAGATATTTTTAGATATTCCTAGATATTTTAGGCCCTTTTAAGCATTTTTAGCAATTTTTTAATACGTTTTGACATATTCATTGACCTTCTTCGACCTTTTCAGGCATCTTTCGATATTTTAATACATTTTTAGACATTTTTAAGTAATCTTAAATATTTTAGGCCCTTTTAAGCATTTTTAAGTATTTTTAAGCACGTTTTGACATATTCATTGGCCTTCTTAGACCTTTTTAGGCATCTTTAGACATTTTTAGACATTTGTAGACATTTTTAGACATTTTTAGCTGATCTTAGATATTTTAGGCCCTTTTAAGTATTTTTAGACATTTCTATGCACGTGAAATATTCATAGACCTTCTTAGACCGTTTTAGGCATCTTCAGATATTTTTAGATATTATTATAAATGTTTAATAATTTTTAGATATTTTTAGATATTTTTAGATATTCTTAGATATTTTAGGCCCTTTTAAGCATTTTTAGCAATTTTTGAATACGTTTTGACATATTCATTGACCTTCTTCGACCTTTTCAGGCATCTTTCGATATTTTAATACATTTTTAGACATTTTTAAGTAATCTTAAATATTTTAGGCCCTTTTAAGCATTTTTAAGTATTTTTAAGCACGTTTTGACATATTCATTGGCCTTCTTAGACCTTTTTAGGCATCTTTAGACATTTTTAGACATTTGTAGATATTTTTAGACATTTTTAAGTAATCTTAGATATTTTAGGTACTTTTAAGCATTTTTAGGCATTTTTAAACACGTTTTAACAAATTCATAGATCTTGTTAGACCTTTTTAGACATCTTTAGATATTTTTAGGCATTTTAAAATATTTTTAGACATTTTTAGAAATGTTTAATCATTTTTAGATATTTTTAGGCAATCTTAGATATTTTAGGCCATTTTAAGCATTTTTAGGCATTTTCAAACACGTTTTGACTAATTCATAGACCTCCTTAGACCTTTTTAGGCATCTTTAGATATTTTTAGGCATCTTTACACATTTTTAGACATTTTTAGATATTTTTAGATATTTTTAGACATTTTTAGAAGTGTTTAATCATTTTTAGACATTTTTAGGTAATTTTAGATATTTTAGCCCCTTTTAAGCATTTTTAGGCATTTTCAAACACATTTTGACAAATTCATAGACTTCCTTAGACTTTTTTAGGCATCTTTAGATATTTTTAGACATTTTTGGATATTTTTAGACATTTTTAGGTAATCCTAGATTTTTAAACGTTTTTAGGCCTTCTTAGGTATTTTTAGACATGTTTAGATATTCATAGGCCTTAGATGTATACGCCTTTTGAATTTGGGTATACTTAAAGAAAACAAGAAAGATTTTCGAAATGATTGTCGGGTGGTACAAACTTGGACATATTAACACACAAAACAACATATTAAAAACATATTTAAAAATGTCCTACATCTTAATTTTGAAAAAAATCATCGCAAAACTTAATACAGCACTTGTGTTCCGAAGCAATAGCGACAACTACAACGACGCCAACAAGTTGAACCGCCGGTGCTGGGGGTGACCTATGCTGGTGTAGCGGCCGTCGCCGAAAACGATGAATTCGCAGCCCGGGCGCAACCCTTCCGCGCCGTGCCTATTCAAATCCCTAGTTCGTGCGCGCACTTGAGGCGGCAAGGGGTGCGCGGGGCGCAGGACGCGCGCTTAGTTTCGCTGCCGCCGCGCTAACTACATTCTTCTCTATCTCGATCGGGACGCGTCTTTATTTCTCCTCGTTTGCATCGCTAGCCGCACCACTTGTACCAGATTTTTTCGCCCCACGTCGCTTTTTTAACTCCATCGTTTCATCATTTTTCTCCCTCTAATAGTCAATATTTTCAAGCGATCTGCATACGGGAAGGGGTCGCCCGGCGTCCTTCGAGCAGTAATTTGTGCTCGTGCCGATTTACGAAATCTTGTTAATACGTGTGGAACTTTTTGGCTATCTATTTATAAATTGTTTCAATTTATTACCGAATTTTTCGCAATGCTATGCCCAACAGGATTAAAAATTGCATGAACTAGATAAATTGTCTATAAATGAAATAAAATAGGTTATCACAGGACTCTTTTTGAAAAATATTTATCAGTCATCATATAAAAATTTCAAAATTTTCATTATACATGGTTTTCTTTTTATCGTGAAAGATAGTTAATTATGAGTTTAATGCTCCATGATCATAATCAAAAAATTGTAAACTTTTCAGCAGGATCTCACTGGGTGTGATGTCTAAAAATTGCTAAAAGTGGGTAAAAGAAGGTCAAAATAAAAGCCTAAAAATGTTTAAAAGGGCTTAAAATATCTAAGATTACTTAAAAATGTCTAAAGATTAAACATTTCTAAAAATGTCTAAAAATATCGAGAGATGCCTAAAAAGGCCGAGGAACTTTAATGAATATGTCAAAATGTGTTTAAAAATTCCTAGAAATGCTTAAAAGTGCCTAAAATATCTAAGAATACCTAAAAATATCTAAAAATCATTAAACATTTCTAAAAATGTCGAAATATGTCTAAAAATGTTTAAAAATATCTAAAGATGCCTAAAAAGGTCGAAGAAGGTTAATGAATATGTCAAAACGAGTTCAAAAATTCCTAAAAATGCTTAGAAGGGCCTAAAGTATCTATGAATATCTAAAAATTATTAAACATTTCTAAAAATGTAGAATAATGTCTAAAAATATCTAAAGATGCCTAAAACGGTCTAAGAAGGTCTATGAATTTGTCAACACGTGCATAGAAATGGCTAAAAATACTTAAAAGGGCCTAAAATATCTTTAAAAAGTATGAGAATTGTTTTAAAAATGTTTTGAGCTAAAAACATCAAAAATTGTCTAAACATGTCTAAAACTGGTTTTTAAAAACTCTACAAAGAGCTTCAAAATGATTCAGAAGATCTAAAAATGTCTATAAAGGTATAAAATACCAAAAAAAATGTTTTAATTAATATGTAAATTGTTCAGCAATGTCTTTAAATGTCAAAAAATGTCTTAAATTATCTAAACATACCTAAAAATGTTTAAAACTGTCCAATGATACCGAAAAGGGTCTAGGAAAGAATCTAAAAATGTTTGAACATCTATAAAACGCCTTTTCAAAAGTTTGCAAATAGCTATAAAGGTATAAAATACCTAAAAATCTTTTCAAAAATATCAACATTGTTCGGGAATGTCTAAAATAGTTTAAAATATCAAAAAATTATCTAAAATTACCTAGATGTATCTAAAAATCATTAAAAAAGTTAATGTATACTCATAAAAACGTTGTTTTTAATTTTTTTTATCAAATACATATAGTTATCATTAATTTTATTCGAATAATTCCAAATAATATAACTAAGGCGCGAACTGAGATGGTAGCTATGAATCATGTTAACCCTGGAAGCGGTGGAAGTTCCGGGAGCAAGATGTTGATGTAGCTGTAGATGTAGATGTAAAAGTAAAGTAGAAGTAGAAGTAGAAAGTAGAAGAAGAGCATAAAGCGGCCCCCGCCCGCGCCGCCTCGCGATGTTGCGACTAGCTTTATTGATTTTATGTAACTAAGACATTTTCTTCTTCCCTTACAAATATAAGTTTTAAAACTAAGCACGTTGCGACCCCCGCCGCCGCCCCAACATCCGGCGCAACTCAGCCTCGCGGTTCCTCCGCGGAAAGCCGGGCGGCAGCAACGAAAATGAGGAACTGCCGCCACGGTGTAGATGTGTAGATGTATGGCTTTAGGGTTGGCGGGGCGGCGTACTAAGTTGCCACCGAGATCCAGAAAGATCTTGCAGAAAACTACGAAACTAGCGCGGAGGTCGGGAAGAGGATGATGGGAAATGAACGCGCGCATAAAAGGCGCCGCAGATGCTAAGGGGTTGAAAGGATTTGCGAAATAGTTGGAGGAGGAGGCGGGCTTCTTCGCCACCTAGTCTAGATCCATTCTTTACTTATAACTTTCGACCGGCGCTCGCCCGCCCGCCGCCGCACCGCCTCTGGCAGCAGTTATGCGAGGAACTAACTAACCGTGCGCAACCCTCACAAATCCCCAATAGATATTGCAGTTTTCTCTGCTGTTTTAATGCCGGCTTATTTATCAACTTCGTGTATGCGTTGCGAGGCTTTTTGCTGCGAGTTTTCTGCAGCCAGCGGGTACATAATTGCGGAAATTTCTAAACTTTGCATGCTACATATTTAATCAAAGCCTGATCTGATACATACAGCGGAATATCTAAGCTATGTCGGAGATTAAACCAGAACATAATTTTTCTTACATTACCTACATTCGTTTGTGTCATGTTGATGTCATGTGATGCGTTGTCGTGACTTCTTGTCACTTGTATCGTCGCGTGCTAGCGATTGTTAAATGTCGTATGAAGCGGTAAGCGGTAACGAATTCAACAAGATTGTAACGAATCGTCGGCATCCGCTTTGTGCGGGCGGGTGACGAGATTTATTGCGGTTGCTGCGGAATGCCGCCGCCACCAGAACCGCCGACAACCCCCAATCTTGGAGGAGTGCGCTCGTCACACACCCACGTATGCTGTGTTTCATACTCATATGGTTATTTACCTATGACGTCTAAGATGCACATGTATATAGATCTTTTTTTTAATATCAAGTGGATTCATTACATCTAATTAATTTACAATATTAATGTCTTTTGCATCACAAAATTACCGTTTTACTCAGAATACTCAACTTTTTTTTTTTTTTTTTAAAGCTGCATACATGATATAACAAAAATTACGATTTCTCAGACTACAACTGTGTTAGAAACATAAAATATATACCAAATTATAGCTTATGATGTAAGCTTTCATTTGATATATGACATGACAAATTTTTGAATTTTTTAGATTTTGACTTTGAATTTCTCGAAAACTTGTCTTTTTAAAATTGAACTATTGAACTTTTATACTTCTGTTTGTGGAGTCGTGATCTACGCGAATTCTATGTCTTTTCACATAAGGCTATTTGGTCTGGGTGAAAAAAAAAGTTTTTGTAAATATAAATAATGAAATTTTGAAATAATTCTGGATCATTGTTTTATGTTATACAATTTTTTTAAAAATTGATCTAATTGTGATGTCACCATGACACTTTTCGTACAAGCAACATGTGAAATATGCAGGTTTTTATCTGAATTTACCAAAATCTTAAAAAAATTAATTTTTTAGACAGATTTAGTGATCTTGTTTTGAGTGACCTTGAAAGTCAAGAAATTGAATAAGTTCTTATGCTGTATATCAAATGAATGGTTATGAGAATTCAAGAAAATTGGGAACTTGAGAAATTTGCGAAATTGAGGAATTTGGGAAATTGAGAAATTTAGGAAATTGGGAAAGTAAGTAGTTTGGGAAATTGAGATATTTGGGAATTTGAGAAATTTTGGAATTTGAAAAGTTTAGGAAATGCAGAAATTTGGGAATTTGAGAAGTTTTGGAACTTGAGAACTTTCGGGAATTGGGAAATTAAGGAGTTTTGCAAATTGAGAAATTTAGGAAATTTGGAAATTAAGTAGTTTGAGAAATTGAGATATTTGGGAATTTGAATTTGGGACATGGAAAAATTTTGGAATTTGAGAAATTTGGGAACTTGAACAATTTGCGAATTTGAGAAATCTGGGAACTTGAAAAAATTGGAAAATTAAGTAATTGGGAAAATTAAAAAGTTAGGAAATTGGTAAAATTTTGGAATTTGAGAAATTTGGGAACTTGAGAAATTGGAAATTTGAGAAATTAGGGAATTTGAAAAATTGGGAATTGGAGAAATTTTGGAACTTGAGAAATTAGAAAATGGAGAAATTTGGGAAATTGAAAAAATTGAGAAATTTAGGAAATTGGGAAATTAACTACTTTGGGAAATTAAGATATTCGGGAATCTGATAAATTTGGAAATTTGAAACATTTAGGCAATTGAGAAACTTGGGAAATTTATAAATTAAGTAAATTGAGAAATTTAGGGAATTGGAAAGTAAAGTAGTTTGGAAAATTGAAATACTTAAGAATCTGAGATATTTAGGAATTTGAAAAATTGGGATATGCAGAAATTTGGGAACTTGAGAAATCCGACAATTGAAAAATTTAGAAAATTGAGAACATTAGGAAATTGGAAAATAATGTAGTTTGGGAAACTGAGATATTTGGGAATTTGAAAAATTTCGGAAATGGAAATATTTAAGAAATTGTGAAATTAAGTAGTTTTGGAAATTGAGATATTTGGTAATTTGAGAAATTTGGGAATTTGAGAAATTTAGGAAATTGGGAAATTAAGTAGTTTGGAAATTGTGATATATGGGAATTTGAAAACTTTCAAAAAGTTGGGAAATGGAAAAATTTGTGAATTTGAGAAATTTGTGAACTTCGGAAATTAGGAAATTGACAAATTTGGGAAATTGGAAAATTTTAAAAGTTGAGATTTGGGAAATTGAAAAATATTAAGAAATTTGGGAAATTGAAAAAGGGAAGAATTTAACAACCCGAATCCATCAATTTTAACTGCCTTACCTCAGAAGCGAGAGATGATCTAATAGTAAGGCAATTTCAATTAATAATTAATTATTGGATCAGAAATCTTCTCATATTTGTAATTTAATAACATTTCGAAAAAGAAGCGGTTAGAATAGAAATAAAGAAAAAAATCTGATTTTCCACAATAAAAATAAACAAAAATGTTATTAGTAAAAGTAATCAATAGACAATCATTTTAACTGACAATAAATGAATTAGATGCGGATCGTAGAGTCCTGTCAAAGAAATGATTATTTATATATCGTCAGTATGCCTGGCAGGAATCGCAGAACCGCGGCGCAAAAACCTCGTAAAAATAAGTAGTGGTGTTTAGGCTAGGCCGAAAAAATCGCGGCGGACAACGCGCACAGCGCATCGAAAGTTAATGCACTTTGGTTAGTCAATTCGGCTGATTCGTTCAACGAACGCCAGCTTTTAAAACGCGCCGAAGGTCGTCCGCATGCAGCACATGCAGGCCGGCTGCGAATTTCAGTGAGGGGCCCCCCGAAATCGCGCCGCTCGCCATGCACCAGCGACGCGTCTAAACTATGTTTACAAGCGGACGCGAAATGCGATTTTCAAAGAAGCCAAACACGCTCGCGCAAAAATGTAATTGCGAGCAAGAGCTGCCGGGAATCGTAAAAATAATATGTGAGTCTATACAGAGTATTCACGAAAGTACTCAATTCGCAATGCCTTAAAGAAATTTCAGCAGGAATCATCCAATTACTCATAACTACATTTTTTAGTCCCGCATTGCTAAATCTTTCTATTTTAAAATAGGAAACCTTGACCTAAAATCATCCGAAGAATTAATTTCGTTCAAGAATTTTCTTAAATAATATTGCAGATTGTATGGTCCATTAGATTCAGAAAAATCCGCTTTGACTAGTCCGAAATTATTCGTGGCAGGATCCGGTTTTGCAGTCACATAGTGGGACGCGCGAGGGACGAGAGGAGAGGACTAGAGCAGGCTGCGGGCACAAGTTCGACTTTAGGACACTATGCCCACTGCGCCCTGTTGGCGCGGCTCACATTTTTTGCAGGATGCGGTTTGCCGAAAGACACGGCCTGAGAGTGCATCCATGCGATCGCGGACTCCTAGGCCCGGGGTCCATGAACCGCGTGGCGGCCGAATGTGTCGAGGGGGTCACGCCGTCACACCGTCGCGCTCGTCACGCGAAATTTGCCAGGCGTGCACATGCATTAGCGCAATGCATGATTTTCGGCGGGTGCAACGCGCTGCGCAACCTTACCCAGGCCCCACACTAGCAAATCCTTTTCGGACGACCTAAATAGCATCTACAAATCCTGCGTTGTATGTAAAGCGTAAGAAAATATGTTCTTGTGTTGACGAACTCGTTGAACTAATTTTTATATAAAAATTGAATCATTATTTTTATCTATCAAGTATATATTTAGTGAATATTAAGATTGAAAGTAGTTTTAGAACTGATTTTAACATTATAATGAATGAAATTTCAAATTCCAATATTATTTAGGTTCCATTGATTAATGAAAAGATATCTTACGACTGGGAATCGAACCGCAGACGACTGCATGG
>JAODVP010125630.1:0-22414 GCA_025400035.1 Tetradonia laticeps
GAGATAACATTGCAGCATAGGGATCTGGCCATCCTGTGTAGTTTACTGTCCTTGGCTAAGGAGGTTTGACACCTCCAAAACCGACCAATCGCAGTGTTTTAACGAATTTAGCGTCTCCAGCGGGAATATTTAAACGGAATACTTTAACTTTAAAATTTTAGAGCTTTTTATAACGTATTTATTTAAATTGTACAACGTATTTATAGTTAAATTTTTTAATAGTTATATAATTTTACGTATTTACATATTTCATATACACGTGTTGTTTAACTCTTCAAGAAATAAAGTTTTTTCCTGTTTAATAATGTAAAAAACCAAAAGGTTTACAGCGACTATAAGTTGTTGTTTACTAAATTACTTTTCTAGTAATTATTACATCAAATAATACAATCGTATTGAATATTTCAGTATGTTAATATTTATTATGTAAGCATTATTATTTTCATTTTAATTCCACGGCGACCAAGAACACTGCAATTATCAATAAATAATTCACAATTTATTGTAGGAACACTAACAAATTAAGAGATTAACAAAAGTGAAACTTATAAAGCACTATGCACTGTAACTCGCCGGGATCAGACTGCTGATAACACTGAAGAACTTGAAGGCTTCGGTTTCCACCTGCGGGCCAGAGAGGAGTAATACACACCCAAACTTGCCGGGATGCACGTATTATGTTTTGGTTTGAGTAAACAAGAAAACTTCTGCGCATTCACAGCAAATGCATGTGATTTAAACTTGGAAATGCAAACAAAATGTAAATTATCACCGCATCTTTGTTGTATGTTCCTGGTATTATTTACAGAATTTCACTCTATAAAATATAAAATTTGTTAAAAATATTCTTAAAAGAACGAGACAAACCTGAAAATATGTTTGAATATTCTTAAATACGTTAAATACGTTAATATGTAGGTCATACTAAATTAGGTTATACTAAAAATCAGTAACGAATACATACATTTGCAACATCAAAATATGTTCAAACCTGTTGTTATTCCCTGAAGCTAAGTGATCTAAACCGGTAGAAATAAAGTAAAAATAAAAATATTCTAATGCCTATTGTAAACCAAATAATTTTAATGAACGATGTAAAATGTTTTGATCTTTCATAAGGCTCACAAATTCATATTATGTTTATTTCTTTGTCCATTGATTTCTTCCAACACACCAACCGGACGAATTCAATAAAACCATTTTCGTGAAAGTATATGATAAATATGTACACATTACTTCGTTGCAATAGCTTTATTGTTACATAAGTATATACAATTGTTTTCATCTCCTAGCATGTTTAGATCTTTCCTCGCGTGTAGAAAATGTTTTGTGTATTTGCTATTTCTTTGTGGGGCTCTAAGGCACTTTTCCGCTTGTGTGACACAATCCAGTCCTGGTTACACACGAACAACGCAGAAATTCACCGGTTGTGCGATGTTGGTGTATATTTCATTAGAATACACAAAATATTTCTAAGCGTGGCTACCTTTGTGGCGTTTTCAGTCGTTTTGAGAAGTTATAGAGGTGTGTGAAACATAGAAATATTGACATTAGTTTCAGTTAAATTTAGTCGTGTGTCTTGATTATTCATTATAAATTAACATTCATATTTACTGGAATGATGGTATGATAACACAGTTATAGTTTATACAGATATTGGTCACTCGGTTCATTTTCATTAGGTCCGTTTCTTTGGTGATTGGTGTAGCACTGGTGCTGTACTTCTGCACTGCTCTGTTTCTTTGGTAGAGGGAGCTGCACTGATTGTCAATCAACAGCGTTCAAAAAGCTAGTGCTACACCAAACCAGCAAAGAAACAGATCTATTGAGTTGGATTGTAAACATTATGTAGTGGATGTGTATTCCGATTATTTCATTATTTTATTTATTATTTTCTAAATCTTTGATCGCAGAAAACTTCAAAGTTATGTTTGTAGATTTTGCAGTGATTTAAAAGTTCGAGGAAATCAAATCAAAGATAATATTTGAACCTAAAATAATATTGGAATATGAAATTTCATAATTATAATGATAATGAATGACACCGTCTGTTCTAGGTTATTTGGAGCAATTTAGAGCAAAAAATCGCGTTCTTTGTCGAGTTAATTAATTCAAAACCAATGTTTTTTTGATTGTAGTTTCCAGCTACTTTGAATAAATGTAATAATTCTTAAATATGGGTAATAATAATTTGATAACGTACACTAAACACTAAACAACGCAAATGAGCAAATAGTAGAATCATGACGGACATGACAAAAAGACAGGGTATGCTCTTGTGCATATTAATGACAGCCGTGACAACGGCCTAGGATAGTGTGACGTAACATGTGGAAGCAGGTGATAGAATGTTTCCAAACAAAAGTGAACTGCAGGTATTTTCGCATAACCGAAATTAGAAAGTTCATTTTCAGTAAAATTCAGTGTTTTTACGGACTTTTAATAATTTGCCATTATTTTGTGCTTTATCATTCTCATTTCGATTAGCAGAAGGTTCAACAAGTGAGATTTTGTTGCTTGTAAATTATATGCCACATAACCTCACATACATTTAAATATAAGTTATTAATAAAAATCTGATGTTTACCTCCTTTACACAAACTGAAATAGAATTTAGTACACTCACAATTCCTAATATATAACTAAAATACCTTAAAAATAGTGAATATTACTGAAAAATGCACTTTGTAATTTTGCTTATGGGAAAATACACGCAATAAATTTTTGTTTGGAATATTCTATCAACTATTTCCACATGTGACGTCATGACTATAACCCATTCCAAACTATTGCATCAAAAGAGCATACCGCACTCATGTTTTAAATCGCGAACAAGAGGAAAACTCGCTAATTGCAAGTGTGCAAGTGTCGCAATCTTATCATCAGTGAGGAGATATTAAGGTAAGAGCTATTAAGGTAAATTCAATAAACAAGAAGAGATTGCATGTTAAGTAAGCTAAACAAGCAGAAGCGCTAATATCAACAAACATATCAAAGCTGTCTCAGTGATTAGATTAATTTCCCCTTGAGGGATGTAATTAACCAAGTGAAGCAATCTTGATGGAGTACATTTAATTAATTTACTCCCCACTTAACCGCTAGGAAGTTACTGAGATTGATGTGAATAAATGGAATGTACATTAATTTGTTTTTAGGTTAAGAATGAAGAACGCTCCCATCCGATACATTCCATGAAAATGAACCGAGTGTGTTTTCCCGAATTCACTCATCCACTCACGGAATGTTATGCTCGATCATGCATAATGTTAGTTTAATGACAAAGTGATTGGCGTTCAACAATGTTTTGTTTGCTGTCTCTCATGTTACCGCTAATCCGGAGCACCAAATTGCAATCAGTGAACAACACCACAATATCCGCAGGTGAATCTGTTGAATCCTTGTCCGTGTGAGTTAGAAATGATTAGTAACTTGTTGGGTACAAATAGTAACCTTATTGTTCTAACCGTTCTAACAATTAGAAGGAAGATTACGTCGTCTGAGTGCTCGTGATGGAAACCTCGATGGGAGGCTCAATGAGCGGCGCGGTGTCCGGATCCTTTGTCACGGACACTTGTCCGATGTCGATGCTCCACGGTTCGAGCAAGGTGCGCCCGTTGTTGTGCGGCGGGCTGTCCTGATCGGGAAACTTGACCGATTTGCGATGGGCGCGGTTGGCGGGGTTCGGCGAGGCCTCTTCGGTGCCCATCGACGTGTGCGGAGCTGTTCCTGTGGGACTCTGCGTGGGGGATACGTGAGACTCGTTGTATGTGGTCGCACGCCGCAGGAAACTCGTTGTTGTGGGTGGTGCGTTGTAATGGACGTTGGGAATCTACACAATTTGTAAGTGATTAATATGAAACATCAGATTACTAGAGGGGAAATGATTGGGATTAATAGTAAATGTTTTGTTACAGCTGAATTTGTTTGGAATAACAAGGTAAATGACAAGGTAATTGATGTTTATATATCTATTGCAATTAGGGAATCTAAAAGTAATGTTGTAATAGGATTTTGGTATTCTGGGGAATTGGGGAAACAGGGAGGATAATCCGATTTAGAGTTCTGTCGTTCTATCTGCATTGATCGAGTTTACATTACCCTGTTTGCGTTGTTGGATGCACGACCGCGTCCTTCCTTCAATTCCTGATATTGTGATATTACGCAGAGCAATGCGTAGACCTAGAAGTAAGTTTAACGTTATCTCCAATAACGATATTTACAAAAAAGAAAAAAACCGAATGTTCTTTACGGAATTTTGTATTTTCATTACAGTTTAATAATTCAAATGTTTGCAGAAAGAAGAATAACAAAACTTTATAACTGCGTTAGTTGTCAACCTTTAAAAAATGAATTTCGAGGTTAGGTTATGTACATATAAATATTTCGATCCATTTTCGATGAACGCGTTACTTTAAATTGACGTTTTTCTTTCCAGCTGCTGGCCATAAAATGTTACTGCACTTTAAAATTCATTGCATCGTTTGAGAAACTGCTATTAATGTGAAAATATAGACACGATCTTCTTATTGGCGTACGTGACACTCTTAAATTTTGATGTTCACAGATTTACTTTATTACCTAATTTTTATCTGAGTTTAATAAAATCAGAAATGTTGTAATTAAACAGTTGTAATTAAGATTAAGATTTGATATTGATTAATTTGAGCAACGGGGTGAACTTACGTTTATAATT
The DNA here is from genome assembly GCA_025400035.1 of Tetradonia laticeps. Taxonomy (NCBI): domain Eukaryota; kingdom Metazoa; phylum Arthropoda; class Insecta; order Coleoptera; family Staphylinidae; genus Tetradonia; species Tetradonia laticeps. The sequence continues at coordinate 4,694 of JAODVP010125630.1, forward strand.
AGCAGGAAAAAATCGAGCGTGAAGAGTATCGAGTTCATTGGATTGAATTTCAGCTGCGAATAGAATGTTGACATTATCTACTCCTATCTACAATAGAATTCCACCTCGTTCTGTAAATATCCAGATAATTACTTACCGTGTGGTTGAAGAACACGTAGAGGCAATGCGTTAAGTCGACGAGGATGAGGGGAATGATGGTGCATATCCACGGGATAAACATCCATCTTTTATCCTAAAATGTAAAGTTGAATACAATTAAATTTGTTATTTATAAAATATGATTAGTTGCCAGTCGGAAATTATGCTAATAGCAAATATCAATACGCAGCGCAGTAAACTCAAAATTGGGCCACTTCTCCATGATGTCTACATCATTCCACATTCATATTTGGCAAGAAGATTTAGACAAATGTGAAGAAAATGCGGTATTTTTTTTAAATGTTCAAATGTAGCAGACGAAGCGCTCCTTGAATAACATATTTGTTCGAGCCCGATTCCACAATCATCCCATATTCATATTTGGCATGAAGATTTATACAAATAAAGAAAATACGGATTTTTTTTGGAAACATTGGGATGTGGCTCTGTAAAAAATTTTTGCTCTAATCCCATCATTAACCTACATTAATATTTGGCATGAAGATTTATACAGAAATAATATGTATTTGAAAATATTCACGCGTGGTATGTTCCTTTATCATCAAATTTCAATAGCATAACTTTAGAAACTTTAGAATTTGATGCATATAAACTTCAATATCCGGTTTAGAGTGGAATCAGTTGGTAAATATTATTCGAAAAATATATAAATTTCAAATTCTAGTTTTGACCGGAAGGTATATATCTAAAGTTAGATTTATTAGGAAAAGTTTGAATTTGTATACTTTTACAATTCAATTAATTTTGTTAAATATCATTCGAAAAATATATAAATTTGAAGTATGATGTAAACCGGAAATGACCCAAAATAAGAATTTTTTTGAAATTTTTGAGGGAAACCTGGAAATATAATTTTTTTTATAAGAATATAAAAAATCTGTAAATTTTAATTTCCAATTGATGCATAATACGAATGTATCGAAATTTCTAAAGAAAATATTGAAATATAGAAAATTATAGATACATATATTTTTTTACCCTGATCTCATGCTTACCTCAAATCCATATTTGGCATGAAGATTTATACAAATATAAAGAAATTCCAAAATAGTCAAACTTGAGTAATATATTTTTTGACCCTGATTCTATCATCATCCCACATTCATATTTCGAATGAAGATTAATAAAAATGTATAAAAGAAAATACCGTATTTTTTTGAAGATATTTAAAAGCGGCAGGCGCGCCATAATATTTTTGGCGAGAACATTTATACAAATGTAAAAAAAAATGTTCTGTGTTTTTTAATACTCCAACTTCCCTAATATACTTTTTGAGCCTGATTCTATCATCATCCCACATTCATATTTAGCATGCAGATTTAAACTAATTTAAAGAAAATACGGCATATTTTGAAAATACATATTCATGGTCCCTTCATCATATTCATATTTGGCATATAGATTTATACGAAAGTAAAGAAAATATGATGTTTTTTAAAAGTTTTCTAACGCGGCACATACGGGTCTCGGTCAGAAATACATTTTCTTGACACCGATCCCATCATTAACTCAGATTCTTATTTGGCATGAAGATTTATACAAATATAAAGAAAATACCGTATTTTTTCTTAATATTCAAACGCGGCAGGCGCAACCAAATATATTTTTATGACTATAATGATAATATCCTATTATGATCCCACATTCATATTTGGCATAAAGATTTATACAAATCTAAAGGAAGTACGATATTTTTGCAAATCCTCAATTGTACCTAGCGCAACCTAATATATTTTTATGACTGTTATCCCATCATCGTCCGACATTGACATTTGGCATGAAGATTTCTGCAAATCTAAAGAAACTATCATTGTATATTTTTTTGAAAAATCCCCTTATAAAAGTAATCAAACTCGTGTTTTGCAGCAATAACAACGCTATATAAGATATTAAGACAATATATCTCACCATATGTAGCCCAAGTAGGAGACATAGAGACGTCACGATTCCCACCGACGAAATACTCAACAGCAGCACAGTGAAGACAATCGACGCTGCAAAATATATCGGTACAAGATTGCAAGTAATAAAGAAGCGAGCGAGTCATCTATTCTGGAGTGGATTGGGCGTGTGCAGGATATGCAGGTTGCAGACTTACTGGGCGACGTTGTGTTCGGCTCCAATATGCTACTGTGCCGTGTTGCTGACGTGTTGTTGTTCCTGAGCGCTAGCAGCTCTTCGTGCAGCAGCGTCGACATCATTGCGGCATTGAGAGTGAAATATACCTGCAAACAAAGTTCAGTATCCAGGGAAATAGGTCCTGTACATATCGAATGCGTATGCTATGTGTAACCTCTTTAATCCGTAAACAGAAGCACATAATCTTCTTTGAAACTGAAAGATACATACTGGGCTTAACGTCTAATTAATCTAAAAAGACTAATTAATCTCTTTCCATACGGCCCACACAATTTGCAGCCTAACGAATTTGTTCCCGGCAATTTATTTGCTCTTTGTGCAAACGTTTCACTAGCGCTGCTGAATTTATTCGACCGAAGGAAATTGCTGGCCTTTCGGATGTTGGGATGTTTTTCTTTGCGGGCGTTTTTCTCATGGCGGATGAGTATAATGTGGATTGAGTTGAGAGATCACCAGAGGCTAGTTATCCTTTCTGGGAACACAGGTTGATGGCAGGTTTTGTCGATTGGATCTCTGACCCTTTGATACTCTTTGTGCATACAAAATATCAGAATGGTAGAAATGTAAGAAATATAAATGTTAAGTCATCAAGGAGTAATCTTGTTTTTCTTTGATGAATTATATTCTTTGTCGGTAATAGGCTTACATTTATTTTCTTTATTTTTCTTTTCATAGAAGGCAAGTATCAAATTTCCGGTTTAGGCCGGAAGTGACGTAAAATACGAATATATCAAAATCTAGTCTTTAAAATTTGTAAAATTCGGTGATTAAAATATCATTTGATAAACATACAAATATCAACTTCCTGTTTACATCGGAAGTGACATAAAATACAGATATATAAAAATTTAGTTGGAGAACTTTGTATTTGTATAATTTTACAATTCGGAAAGTATAAATTTCAACTTCCGGTTTAAGCCGGAAGTAGCACAAAATTCAAATTTTTCGAAATTTCTGTCGAAAACATTACAATATAAAAAATATAAAAATGATATCAGCAAAGGATCCAATTTCCGGTTTAGACCGGAAGTGACGCTAAATACGAATATATCAAAATTTAGTGCGCAAACTTGTAATTTGTAAAATTTTACAATTTGATCCACTTTTTGTTAAATAACATTCGAAAAATATAAATTTACACAAAAATATAAAAAATATAAGTATTTCAAGGTCGGGTTTAGACCGGAAGTGACACAAAGGACGAATATATCAAAACTTAGTAGGAATTTGTAAAATTTGGTTCAGTCTTTCTTAAATATCATTTCATAAATATATAAATATCAACTTCCTGTTTACACCGGAAGTGACATAAAATAAAGATATAGAAACATTTAGTAGTGAATTTTGTATTTTTTGTATATAATTTTACAATTGGAAAATTGTAAATTTCAACTTCCGGAGGTAGCACAAAATACAAATTTATCGAAATTTCTGCCGAAAACATAGAAATATAAAAAATATATAAAACATGATATAAGCAAAGTATCCAATTTCCGGTTAAGACCAGAAGTGACGCTAAATACGACGGTAGATATAGATATGAAATGTATAAACATTTAGTGGGAAAGCTTGGAATTTGTAAAATTCTACAATTTGATTCAATTTTTGTTATACATATATCATTTGAAAAATATAAATTTAAACTTCCGGTTTAAACCAGAAGTGACAGAAAACAAAGCTATATCAAAATTTAGTAGTAAAATTTGGAATTTGTATAATTTCGACTCAAGTAGATAAATACCATTCGAAAAACATATATTTCAATTTCCGGTTTAAAAAGGGAAGTGATGCAAAGTAAGAATTTATCTAAATTTTTGAGGGAAACATTGAAATATTGAAATTTACACAAGAAGTGACGCAAAATACGAACACATCAAAATTTAGAAGGAAAACTTGGAATTTGTAAAACTTGATTCAGTCTTTGTTATAATATAATTTCATAAATATACAAATATCAACTTCCTGTTTATACCGGAAGTGACATCAAATAAAGATAGATATATAAAAATGTAGTAGGAAACCTTGTGTAACTTTACAATTAGAAAAATATAAATTTAAACTTCCGGTTTAAATCGGAAGAGGCACAAATTTATCGAAATTTTTGTTGAAAACATTGCCATATAAAAAATATATATTTAAAAAATGATATAAGCAAAGTATCCATTTTCCGGTTCAGACCGGAAGTGACGCTAAATACGAATATATCAAAATTTAGTAAGAAAACTACGATTTTGTAAAATTCGATTCACTTCATTTGAAAAATATATAAATATCAACTTCCTGTTTACACCGGAAGTGACATAAAATAACGATATATACAAATGTAGTCGGAAAAAGTTGTAATTGTATAATTTTACAATTCGAAAAGCATAAACTTCAACTTCCGGTTTAAATCGCAAGTAGCACAAAATACAAATTTATCGAAATTTCTGTCAACATCATTTCAATTAAAAATATGTGAAAAATGATATAAACAAAGTATCAAATTTCCGGTTTAGACCGGAAGTGACGCTAACTACGAAATATGAAATATAGAAAATTATATGTAAATAAAAAAAGTATAAATTTAAACATGTAGTTAAAACCGGAAATTACATCAAATTTGAAAATTCCTACCATGACACATCAAGCACAAAGCTTCATTAAGAGTAGACTAGTTTCTATTGAACTTCTACGTGCTTGAAATAGAGAAGTTTGGATGATACCGGTTTGCACGAAAAACACGTCACCAGGATCACTATCCTTACAAGTCCTTACCTATTCCTGTCGCCCTATATTCAGGCAATGCACCACATCTGAAAACGGATCAATTCCCAACTGCATTTAGCAAATAGAAAACATAAAAGACTAAAACGGAAAATAAAAAATAAAAGATATAGAAAAATAACATCACTTGAATAACATTATCCACGTGCTGTTCGGATACTTCAATTTTAGTTGCAATTGCATAGATACTCGTATGTACAAATGTTTTCCTATCCTTCTACTGGAATATTTTAATGTCAGACTCGTTGTTTCTGTTAAAGTTGTGCTCCTCTTCAATGCATTCGGTACACTCGCATTATCTCTCGAACACACAACAAGTAAGAATACACAGCAAGAACACACATTCTCAGAAGTGAAAACTAATGCAACTCGGAGCAGAATGTAAAGTTTTTATGTTAGGAGCGCCCGGGAACTGGGAAACAACGCGAGAGGAAACAGAATGTAGGCAATGCTGTGAACACATATGTTAGAAAGAAGCATTTTCCGTCAGTACTTTGGCGAGGGAGTATTCTCGTTTTTAATATTTGTGTAGTAAAGATTATTTAAGGGAGATTTGAAATTTTATTATTGCTTTTATGTCGTACAGGAAATTTGGTAGAAGTTTATATTTTTATAAAAAAACAGAGTTTAATCTTCTTTAACCTTATTTTCCCCTTTTAGGTAACGTTAAATTTATGCTTTTAATAAATTTATACTTTTATGAACCTGAATATGCTACTTTTTTTAATAACTAATTTAAATATCTCTCTTCATTATATAAAAATTTATAATTTTCACTATACAATAAAATTAAAATAACGTGGTTAATAAAATGGTAATGGTTAATAAAGAGTGATTATTGAAAATGTACGGATAATTAGTATATTGCTTAAAATCTGATTAAATAATTAATATGGATGTTAGAGGATGTTATTGTTTATAATTTGTCAAAGATGCAAACCGATATACAAATTGGTTAAAGAGTAATTACTAAAAATGTGCGAAAAATATTTTTTTACATAATTGAGATTGATTTAATTAGTTTATTGCTTAATAAATCTAAGAGTAATTAATATAAACAAATACTATTGATGACATATGTTAGAGGACGTTATTGTTTATAATTTTTCAAATTTCCAGGCCGATATACAAAGTGGTTAAAGAGCAATAATTAAAAATATGCGAAAAATATTATTTAACAAAATTTAAATTGATTTAATTAGTTTATTGCTTAATAATTCTAAGAGTAATTAATATAAACAAATACTATTGATGACATATGTTAGAGGATGTTATTGTTTATAATTTTTCAAATTTCCAGACCGATATACAAAGAGGCTTAAGAATAATTACTAAAAAAGTGCGAAAAATATTTTTTTTACATAATTGAAATTGATTTAGTTAGTTTATTGCTTAATAACTCTAAGAGTAATTAATATAAACAAATTCTGATGAAGACAGATGTTAGAGAATGTTATTGTTTATAATTTTTCAAAGTTACAAACGGATATACAAATTGTTTAAAGAGTAATTCCTAAAAATGTGCGATAATATTATTGAACAATATTGAAATTGATTTAATTAGTTTATCGCTTAATAACTCCAAGAGTAATTAATATAAACAAATTCTGTTGAAGACTGATGTTAGAGGATGTTATTGTTTATAATTTTCAATTTTTCAGACCGAAATACAAAGTGGTTAAAGAGTAATTACCAAAAATTGAATAATTAGTTTATTGCTTAATAACTCTAAGAATAATTAATATAAATAAATACTATTGATGACATATGTTAGAAGATGTTATTGTTTATAATTTTTCAAATTTCCAGACCGATATACAAAGAGGCTAAAGAATAATTACTAAAAAAGTGCGAAAAATATTTTTTTTACATAATTGAAAATGATTTAGTTAGTTTATTGCTTAAAATCTCTAAGAGTAATTAATATAAACAAATTACAAACGGATATACAAATTGTTTAAAGAGTAATTACTAAAAATGTGCGAAAAATATTATTTAACAAAATTGAAATTGATTTAATTAGTTCATCGCTTAATAACTCCAAGAGTAATTAATATAAACAAATTCTGTTGATGACATATGTTAGAAGATGTTATTGTTTATAATTTTTCAAATTTCCAGACCGATATAGAAAGTGGTTAAAGAGCAATTACTAAAAATGAGGGAAAAATATTTTTTTTACATAATTGAAATTGATTTAATTAGTTTATTGCTTAATAATTCTAAGAGTAATTAATATAAACAAATTCTGTTGAAGACAGATGTTAGAGCATGTTATTGTTTATAATTTTTCAAAATTGCAGACCGATATACAAAGTGGTTAAAGAGAAATTACTGAAAATATGCAAGAAATCATTTTTTTGCAAGGTTGATGTTGATTTACTTAGTTTGTGGTTTAATAATGTATGTGACAAATGTTGGTGACAAATGCTGGAGGATGTTAATGTTAATAATTTTTCAAATTTTCAGACCGATCTACAAAGTGGTTAAAGAGCAATTACCAAAAAAGTGCGAAAAATATTTGTTTACATAATTGACATTGATTTAATTAGTTTATTGCTTAATAATTTTATGAGTAATTAAAATAAACAAATTCTGATTACAGCAGATATTAGAGGATGTTATTGTTTACAATTTGTCAAATTTTCAGAACTATCTACAAAGCGGTTAAAGAGTAATTTGTCTAATAAAACTAATATAAAACTGATCAATATTTCTCTAAAAGTAACTTACAAATCCCCCCGTTTTATCAATATAAGTATTTCTTATATATGTATTTAATACATAAACATAGTTTAACATTACTTTCACCTTAGTTAAATCATAATTTATGTCCATAATAAATTCACAAACTTTAAATTGAGGTTTATATACGCTGGAAAACATTTTACGAATTTCACGTCAATATAACTTGTCTCTCACAAGTTTCTCCTTATATTAAATATTTCCTTAGTATGCCTTAGATATTTGTATCGTTCAATCGTTCGAGCGTTCAATGGTGCAGCATATTCCACAACCTATTTATAAGAGATTATTCGCATTATAGTTAAAAACATCTACAAAATTTGTAAAATAAGTGCACTCTACATTTTGGTTATCCTCTAGAGCGAAAATCTTCCTCATTTTTATTTTATTTGCATGAAAGTAACTTGCAGGACAAAACGGACAATTTTAACCAAACCCTAAAGTATCCCATTATGCCCCGAAACCCTCTACATTCATCCTACTTGCTTGTCAGTACAATAATCCTTTAGTCAGTCTAGTAAGTCTAATAGATTTTGGAACATACTATACATATTTTGAACTAGCAGTTGACGTCAATGGAAAGGGAAACATATGGTGAATGCGCCAGGCATTGCACGCTTCAACGCTCTGTTCTGACGAACTGCATTCAAGTAAGTTGCAACAGTTGTAATTGGAAATATGCAGTTCAAAACCATTATATTTGCAGAATGTCGCGCTGTCCACGCGGCGGTGTGGATAATTCACGTAGAATGTTGTACTGAAATATGTTAATTGAACTGTAACACCTAGGCAACAAACATTTCATGAGTGGTTCACCAAATTAATTAAACTTTCTTTCATTACATAATCATTAAAGAACATAGGCACTGAATTTTTCCCAAGAAAAAAAATTAGTCTATTTTTACGAATTGTAGAAGTTATGATTTTTCATTCCAGGACTAATAAAAAAATAAAAAACGCGTGTTTGATTTATTGCATGTAGTCTGTGCTCTTGGCAAACAAATCGCGTATTTTTTCACGTAAAATATTTTTATTATAAAATAATAATCCAATATATTTGCGCCGTTGAACCGCTAACAAATTGAATTGAACAACAGCGTTAATAAAATGTTGTTGAATTGCATAAATTGCACTATAACAATTATATTTTTACATTGTTATTGTAGTTATTGTAGAAATTAGTAAAACACGTAGTTTAATTCCCAGTTAAAATTCATGAATGCTATGTTACGAGTTGTTTTGCATAAAATTTTTATTATTGTATGTTCCTTCAATTATTTTAATTGCATCGAACGAATAATGGAATTGAAAAAGTAATTTATATAAACAAATACTCTTAATGGCAGATGTTAGAGCATTCTAATGATTTGTTGTTTATGATTTTTTAAATGTTCAGATAGATATACAAAGTGGTTAAAGAGTAATTAAAGAAAATGTGCGGAAAATATTTTTTTACAAAGTCGACGTTGCTTTAATTAGTTTATTGCTTAATAACGCAAAGAGTAATTAATATAAACAAATTCTGTTGATAACAGATGTTAGAGGATGTTATTGTTTATCGCTTGTCAAATTTTCAGACCCCTATATAAAGTGGTTAAAGAGTAATATTTTTATACAAAATTGACCTTGATTTAATTAGTTTATTGCTTAATAACTCTAAGAGTAATTAATATAAAAAATTTCTATTGATGACAAATGTTATTGGATGTTATTGTTTATAGTTTCTCAAATTTTCAGACCGATATACAAAGCGGTTAATGAGTAATTACTGAAAATATGCGAAAAATCATTTTTAACAAAGTTGATGTGGATTTAATTAGTTTATTATATAATAACTCTATAAATAATTAATATAATAATCTCTGTTGATGACAGATGTTATTGGATGTTATTGTTTATAGTTTCTCAAATTTTCAGACTGATATACATAGCGGTTAATGAGTAATTACTGAAAATATTCGAAAAATCATGTTTAATAAAGTTGATGTTGATTTAATGAGTTTATTGTTTAATAACTCTATAATTAATTAATATAAACAATTTCTGTTGATAAAAGATGTTAGAGGTTGTTATTGTTTATAATTTTTTAAATTTTCAGGCCGATATACAATGTGGTTAAAAAATAATTACAGGAAATAAGCAAAAAATAATTTTTTACAAACATGATGTTGATATAATTTGTTTATTGCTTTATAACTCTATAAGTAATTAATATAGACAAATTCTGTTGATGTTAGGGAATGTTATTGTTTACAGTTTGTCAAATTTTCAGACCAATATATAAAGGATTATAGAGTAATTACAGAAAATGTGCGACAATTTTTTTTTCATAAAATCGACGTTGATTTAATTATTTTATTGCTTAATAACGCTAAGAGTAACTAATATAAACAAATTCTGTTGATGACAGATGTTAGGGGATGTTATTGTTTATAATTTTTCAAATCTTCATACCGATATACAACGTGTTTAAAGAGTAATTACTGCAAATATGCGAAAAATTATTTCCAAAGTTGATGTTGATTTAATTAGTTTATTGTTCAATAACCCTTAGAGTAATTAATATAAACAAATACTATTGATGACATATGTTAGAAAATGTTATTGTTTATAGTTTTTCAAATTTCCAGACCGATATACAATGTGGTTAAAGAGCAATTACTAAAAAGGTGCGAAAAATATTTATTTACATAATTGAAATTGATTTAATTAGTTTATTGCTTAATACCTCTAAGAGTAATTAATATAAACAAATTCTGTTGAAGATCGATGTTAGAGGATGTTTTTGTTTATAATTTTTCAAATTTCCAGACCAACATACAAAGTGGTTAAAGAGTAAATACAGAAAATGTGCGAAATTTTTTTTTACAAAGTAGACGTTGCTTTAATTAGTTTATTGCTTAATAATATAAACAAATTCTGTTGGTGACAGATGTTAGAGTATGTTATTGTTTATAGCTTGTCAAATTTTCAGACCGATATACAAAGTGGTTAAAGAGTTTAATTACAGAAAATGTGCGGAAAATATATTTTTTACAAAATTGACGTTGATTTAATTATTTTATTGCTTAATAACTCTAAGAGTAATTAATATAAACGAATTCTGTTGACGACAGATATTATTGGATGTTATTGTTTGTAGTTTCTCAAATTTTCAGACCGATTTATTAAGCGGTTAATGAGTAATCACTGAAAATATGCGAAAAATAATTTTTAACAAATTTGATGTTGATTTAATTACTTTATTGTTTAATAACTCTATAAGTAATTAATAGAAACAAATTTTATTATTGACAGATGTTAGAGTATGTTATTGTTTATAATTTTTCAAATTTTCATACCGACATACAAAGTGGTTAAATAGTAATTATTGAAAATATGCGAAAAATTGTTATTTACAAAGTTGATGTTGATTTAATTAGTTTATTGCTTAATAGCTCAATGAGTAATTAATAAACAAATTCTGCTGATGACAGATATTAAAGGATGTTATTGTTTATAATTTTTCAAATTTTCAGGCCGATATGCAAAGAGGTTAAAGAGTAATTTGCCCAATAATAAATATTCTAACAAAAAAACGTATTTTCCGCGTAAAATATTTTTATAAATATAAAGTAATTTATTTGCGCCATTGAACCGCTAACAAATTGAATTGGACAACAACGTTAACAAAATGGTGCTGAATTGCCTAAATTGCACTATAACGTTTCTGTTTTTATATGAAAATGTTATAGTAGAAATTAGTAAAACACGTAGTTTAATTTCCCGTTAAAATTCACAAATGAAATGTTACGAGTTGCTTTGCATAAAAATTATATTACTGTATGCACTTTCAATTATTTTAATTGCAGCGAAGTGTAATTAATCCAAGCCTGGGAAATCAATAATATAATAGCACATGTGCTGAACTGTCAAATTTCCCATTTCCTTCTGTTATTATAGTTATGTTAAAATATCTTATAATAATAAACGATAAGTACAAATTTAATTAAAAATTTATATTACGTACATGGAATCAATGTTTGTTTATGTTTCTCTCTCAAGGTTTTCCTTCCAGTATTGTCGATTTGTGTTGGTAATTTCCGGTCTTTGCTTATATTATTTGTACAAATACTTAGGACTTGGAGTGTTTGCTTATATATTTGTTGTTCGTTTCTAGAGAAAATGCTTCTTAGAGTACCATAGCGAGTATGTTATACAACTCTACAAGCGTGCAATTGACATTTCTCAGAATTTCGCTTTTCATCCGCAAAGTAAACTCAACTAAAGATTGACAAGCTAAACCAGGTGTGTTTGAGGGGAATCAAAGCTTTTGTTTTATCAGTATTTTAAGGTACTGCTGCAAATACTAGCAATAACTTCACTGATAACCTAGGAATTGATTTTCCGGTTAGATTTATCTTGTTACTTTATGTTATGCGAGGTTAATGTAGGGTTATTTTAGTCTAATTGTAATGTCATCTGTGTAAAATGGTATATTAAAGTATCTATAAGTGGATAATGAAGGCTTTCAAACATAAATACTTAAAGGTATTTTCTACTAAAAAAAAGGTGACGGATAATTTATAATGCGCACGGTACGGCATGCTTGATATGTATTTTTAGAAAATATCTAAAAACGTTTAAAAATATCTATAAATATATAAGTAAATAAAAATTTTTAAAAATGGGACTAAAATGTTCAAATATTTCTGAAAATCCTTAAAAATGTTTTAAAGTACATATATGCATATGTCTAACAATATTTGAAATGTCTAAAAATCTGAAAACGTGTCTGAAGCTGTAAAAAACACAAATATCTAAGGAAATTTTACAATGTCTACAATTTGTGTAAAAAATATTTACAAACATCTGAAAATATTTGAAATTGCGTAAATATGGCCAAACTGTGTAAAAATATCTAGAAATATTGTATCCAAATCAAAAAAATGTAAAGTATATTTTAAAATGTCAGAAAATATGTTTGAAAACGTCATGAAAATGAGATATTTATTTCTTTCGAAGATGTACCACAGTTAGTTATCTTTGAAATTGCAAAATTGATATTTAGGTTAAGTTTACGACGTTATGTAGCTTAGACTAATTGTAAGTTAGATACGGAAATAATAATTATAAATAATATAACCCAAGCTAACCTAACCTACAATTATAAAAGTTGTAGATTAGATTTTGATAATATTATGTGAGAACAATATTACGTCAGGTTGTTTACGAATTATCGAGGTATTAGAACCGAACAAAAATTACAGTATGATCTAATCTAATATTGCAAAATCGATTTTTTGATTAGATTGGTTTTTTTATATGTGATGATAAACTTGGTTAGATAGTTTTCGAATTATCCGAAAAATACTAATAAATAATATAACATAACCTAACCTAAAATTGCAAATTTGATTCTTAGGCCAGATTCTTTTTATCTCAGATTGTTTTCGATTTGTCAAGATACCAAGGAAAAAAAGTATAATCTACAATAACATTTTAAAGATCTGAAAATATATCTAGAAATCTTCTCAAATCTTTAAAACTGTCGAAAAAGATTTAAAACTGTCTAAATAAATGACTAAAAAGGATGTATAACTGTCCCAAAAATATCTCAAAAAATATTTTTATAAATATTGAGAAATATTAAAAATAAATAAAAAATGTAAAATATCTCTAAAAACGCTTTAATATATTTAAAAACGACATTGAAAATCTCATAATGTTTAAAATCATCAAAGAAATGTGCCTAAAAACGTAAAACAATTTCTACAAATCTTTTAAAATGTTTTATAATATCTGTAGATGTCAAAATATGTACAACAATATTTGAAAATATCTCAAAATGCCTAAACTTGCGTAAAAATGTTGAAAAAACATCTATAAAGATCTGACAAACTCCTAAATATGTCTAAAAAAGTCAGAAAAAACGTGTATAAGTTTAGAAAGGCCTGAAAATATTTGAAAATGACTAAATATGTCTGTAAAAATCTCCAGAAATTATCTAAGAATATCAAATAATGAAAAACATGTCGAAAAATGCCTGAAATGGTCTTAATATATTTAAAAACATACATTTTTAATACATAAAAATGTGTAAGTGCATCTGAAAACGCAAAGAAATTATGAAAAGCTCCAAAAATCTTTAAAAACATCATCAACTTTATACAGTTGCAGGTACTTTTGGACACTTTTAGGCATTTAAACTGTTTAATGGCACCTAAAACCATTAAAAACTTGTTGAAAACATTTAGACATTTTCTAAAATATCTGCAAATATTTAAACATGTCTAACAATGTTTTATAATATCTAAAAATGCCTAAAACTGTATCTAAAATGGAATAAAAATATCCCTAAATGCCAAATATGTCTACAAAATGTGAATAAATGTGAATAATACGTGAATAAGTTTAGAAAATGCCTTAATATGTCTAAAAATACCTGAATAAGATAAAAATATCTAAAAATTATGCACAAAATATCTAAGAAAATCGAAAAAATGTTTAAAAACGTTGTAAAACTATTCAATCAAAAAATAGAAATACATTCTAAAAATGTTAAAAAACTAATAAAACGTTAAAAAATTCAAACAATCTTTTAAAATACCTGCAAATGTGTAAATATGTCTAATGTTTAAAAATTCCTAAAAAAACACCTAACCTAAAATTGCAAAATTGATTTTTATGTTGGATTTATTATTATATTGACTGAAGTTAACCTAAAATTGCAAATTTTATTGTTATGTTAAAATAATAACGTTGCGTAAACATGCGTGAAGTTAATGTTAGGTTAGTTTTCGAATAAACAAGGTACCAGAACACAATTTCGTTTTGCAAGTTCAGCAATGCGAGTTGGCAATGCTACATGAAAATTAGTTGCAAAATCAGCAATGCGCCGAGGGTTAAAGCAATTACTCGCTACACTCTATTGTGCTGCATGTATTCAATAGTTGCAACAATAAACACAAGCACCAATATCTATATAGGTCCAAACACAATTTGTACAGCGTGAAATAGAATATAAATGCTGCGAATTCCTTGGGAATATAGTATTATATATAATGTATATTATTATTTACTTATTTATAACTTGGATAGTATTGACTGAAATGATTTGTTTTCTTTCGAGCTGGATTTGATGTAGCGTGAAATTCTCTCCGTCTGCGCAGAACATCGACAACACATTAATAGGTAATTGAGTTCCGTCAATCATAATTACAATTTGCGCTCGTTGCTCGTTACTCGTTGCTGATTACGCATTGTTCTAGAAATGCAGATTCTATTTCTGTATTTACGTGCATAAGCAGATTGCTTACTTTGAATATAGATGGAAGAATAATATAATAAATAACACGGTATTAAGTGACTTTACATTTATTTCCAAGAAATTTGCCTTTAGAAGGATTTGGGTAATGTTTCGCAAGTTTATGCATTAATATCCGTTGGGACATCAATCGATAAACATCGAATCAAATTGTAAACATCCGTGCCCTACACGTGCTCATGTATACCCAAGAAAAAATGAGGTTATGAAAGAGGCGGATAATAAAAAGCATAAATGTAATTCATATTTATGTTTATATGCCATGGGCGTCCATTTATCTTACGAAATAATCTTCGAAATGCCGAAAATATCGCGTTGGATATTCGAATAATACCGTATTATTCAGTGTGGTGCGTGGAAACTTCCTTTTTTCAATATGTTATTGTGAGGTTCCTGTTGTGTTTGCAAGAGTGGGGATGCTTATAATCGAAAGAATAGAATTGGAAATTATTTCGTTACGATTTTCAGAAAGAATAATGCTTTGGTTAAGGCTGCATTGTGCTCTTTAATGTAAGTACACTACACGAAACAAATTTATCTCTATTTTTTAACATGTTTAATATGCCGTGAATTTAATTTAGAGTTTATAACGATGGAAACTCAATTATAGTATGAATGTTTTCCGCATTAATATCCATCACTAGTGATATTATGAAAATATTGCAAAAACATGGGCAAACATTGTTAAATAAAGAATAAAAGCATTTCATCCTCATTTTATATACGCATACAAAATTCACCACTAATTGTATTTACTTGACACAAAAAGTACTTTCAACACGAACGAAATAAAACTGAATAAAACTAAATAAAATAAATAATGAAGCACCGGGAATTTTCTGCCTGGGGGAAATTATATTATGTATAACACAAGTTTCCATAACGAGTGCAACTTTTTATCAACGTCCATTGAAAAAATTATTCTGTGCGTTTTTGACAGGCCGCATCATAATTTATGCTGAAACGTACTTTTCGCTTGGCTGAGAACATTAATTTCCTTGCGGCTGTAACCGACTAATTACAAACTTAATTCAACTTGTTATACGCACAACAAAGCTACCTTCATCTTTTCTGCTTACTGCTTGTGGTTCTTTATACTGAAAAATATTTCTTTCGTGACTTCGTTCCCGGATTATTCACAAAGTTTAATATTGATAAATACGAGTTATATTTATCTCATCAACATCTGTTACATGTGGGAATTCGTTAGGAACGGGAAACAAAAATGCATTTAAAAAAATAAATAAACTAATTTGTTTAATAAATTAATGTAAAATTCTAGCAGTACTATAAATATTATATAAAACATTGTCAAAATAAATTGAAATACACATAACAAATTAATACGTATGTATTTTTACCAAATATATTATTATTCAGTTAGAAATAATAATATTTGTTTAAAATGCTGAATTGCTGAAGCAATGCATTATTAGACGAAATAGTCAAATAAAAAATTATTTCGTGTAAAAATTTTAATAATTCATGCGATGTTAGGTTGATTGATGAGAGAATCGATTTAACAATGAAACAGATAATTAAAAAATTATCACATTGAGTAATAATCTTAATAATCGATGAAATATTAGCTGAATCGCCGAAGAAATGGTAAAATATATTTGAAAATGCTTTAATACGTTCAACAATTACTAATTTTTTAAATATCTAGATATTCTTAGAAAATTTTAGATATTTTAAAACTTTTATAGATATTTTATAGAGGTTTGTACACATTTTCAGACAGTTTTAAACATTTTTAGGAAGATTAAGACAGATTTAGACATTTATAGACTGTTATAGATACTTGTATGCAATTTTAGACACCTTGTACATATTTTGAGATATTTTTGGATAGTTTTAGACATTTTTATGCTTTCTTTTTGTAATAGGAAATTTCTTTTTTCATTCTTAGATATTTTTAAACATCTATGAAAATTTTTACACATTTTCAGTCAATTTGAGACATTTTGAGTGGTGTTTACATATTTTTAGACGTTTGTGTAGATATGTTTATTCATTTATAAACCTTTTTATAAACTTTTAGCCGTTTATATCATGTTATAGAGGTTTGTACACATTTTCAAATATTTTCAGATACTTTTAGACATTGTAAAATATTTCTGGGAATTTTTAAACATATTTACACATTTATAGACTTTTTGCACATTTTTCGATATTTTGGAGCAGTTACTTTTACTTAATTTTACTTTTACTTTTAGACATTTTCAGCTACTTTTCAGTTATTTTTGGACATTTTACATGTTTTTAGACAATTTTAGATATTTTCAGACTCTTTTGGAAATTTTAAAGACATTTTTAGACATTTATTGACAATTTCATAAAGTTGCAGCTACTTTTGGATACTTTTCGGCATTTTTAGATAGTTTTAGACATTCAAATTTAAATTCATTCATTCTAAAACAGTTTAAAAAACAACAATGTCTAAAATTCTCAAAAATTATATAAAAATATCCAAATATTGAAATATCTATAGGTTTGTTCCAAGTGAGGGTTCCAGAACGGTTGTGGTATGGTTCTGGGACTGATTAACGCGCATGCGCGAACCAGTTACGCATTTTGAACCGATAATTATGAACTGTTACTTG
>JAODVP010125850.1:1693-22380 GCA_025400035.1 Tetradonia laticeps
TTCTCCTTGCTTAAATTATTCAAAATTCGCACACCTAAAATATTTCAAAAACTAAACTATCGTTCATAACTGCTAATTAATTATGTTATTACTTAAGCACAAAATAACATATTTTCGAATTAAGTATTGTATTGTTTTGTACTCGTATTGTGTTGATACGTATTATAAGCTAATTTCAGAATATATCATATTTGTTATATTTCAAATTGTTTAAACAATAAACATTAAAAATTTACAAAACTATCGCCTGTAGAATTAATGCACATATTCCTTTTAATTTTATACAGCAATATTAACAGGTTAATCAAATATATTTAGTTAGTTTTATTTAGTTAGTTGTCCTTATTCTGTAAATGATTTAAATTCGTAAAACATTTAACTAATTGTATGCTATAAACTCATGTTTTTAATTGGAGTACTTCCATTACTTTTCTGCTTATTTTAACACCACCCACGCCTCAATTGGCAAACCGCAATTTAAATTATAAAATTGTAGGCTTGGCCAAGCAGGGAGAACATTGTAATTGAGTTGGCTAAATCAACCACCTCATATCCAACGTTGAGCCTGCTGAGCCTCTCCCTTTGGCGTTATCACAGTCCGTTTTCACACCGATAGCCATGCTGCTGTTGGTCCCTGCTTGTTTACTGCGAACCCTACAAACAATCCCGTAACAATCCCGCAACGAGCATGAGCATTATTACACTTTAACGACCATACAGCAATTATCAGGCGGGAACCAAACGGCGTGTAGCAGGAAGTATCAACCGTATCAACCATATCATCCCTCGTTTATAATCCATTTGGACTTGCATGACTGCTAGTGGACACAAATAGTATACAGATCGAATATTGTACTTTATCTAATTATTAAATTGTATTAATTTTCGATGAACCTTGAGAAGTGAACAAATAGATTTTATCTTGAGCCAAATGATAATATTTACTCGCTATCGAGGAAAACAAGGAAGTAACCTAAATAAAAAGTTAAAAAAGCAAAAAAAGTTGAAAATCCATATTATGACAGAGCTTTTAATTAAGCCAGCAGGAAAAAGCATTATCAGTAGTATCAGTTGGCAAACAGTTTGGCAACTGCATGCGCGTATCGAATGGAGTGGTAGAAAGTTAATTACATTTGAAATGAAACCAGCGACTCATCCCTGCGTGGCGCCGCAGGCAATTCATAGCCTCGCGCATCCGCCCACCCCTGGGCGCGGGGCGGCAGGCAATGAGCATTACAGCAGATGAAACAAAATCGTAACGAGCACGCTGGCGGCATGCATATTCAAATTGCGGCGCGCAGTGGACAAGATAAGCATCCGCTGCAGCATCCCGCTGTCCTGCTGATACGCGCACATCCAGAGCTGCGCCCGCAGGTCGCGCCGCCCGCGAGCGCGCGCTCAGTGTGTCTCTATGACGAGTCGCAGGCGAAGCCAACACGCGCGCGTTGCTTTCATGCATAATCACTTCGACTTAATAAATAATCAGTAAACATACTAACTGAGTAACAAGAAATATTAATGTTAACAATGTTTGACTTGTAACCATTCAACGAAACAAAACATTAAAATCTTCAGTTAAGAATCTTCTACAATAACCACTCTTCTAATGTAATGTAAACAAACTGTCTTTCGGTAAACAAAAATACATCACCGAAAAACAAATAGTGTGATGTGCAGTTGCAGTTTTTCATCTGCAGCGCTGCAGCGAATACCGAGGTGATTCGCACACGTGCGCTGATAATGGCTCGCGTAATCAATTGGTTCATTCTTTTCTTATTTACAAATGGAGTTAATGTCATCGCTGATTTGGGTGACGAGGATGATGAACCGAAATTCAAGTTCACCGCGGATGAGTTGCTGCATTTGAGTTTTCCGCCGTTAACCAGCAACGATTTGGATCTTGATCCTTGTAAAGCAGGTATGAAAAATATACAAATATTTCCGTTCTTCATTGACTTAACTAATTGCAATTTTTATGGGTGATTTTATGATTGACTTATGATTGAATTATGAATGAATTTTGATTGAAATTTGAGGTAAATTTTGCTGAATTTTGAATAAAACTTGAGTAAAAGTTGTTGACAATGTCGAAATCCTAGTACATCACTGATACAGCGAGAAGTTTAATTAAACAGGCTGAGTTGGAGTACAAAGCCACGTCTATGACTGTCTGCTCGAATGACTTATCGAGTGTGGTGGCAAGTTTGCTACAGCAGTATAACCTGCTGAAAGACGCGAACAATGGCTCTCGTATCGAGTCGTCACACAAAGAGCGAGTCGCTTAAAGTTTACGAATTAATCTTGACTAAGAATTGCACCGTCGAACATAAGATACGAAGATCTCATTCCGAACAAGTTTGGAACTTTAATACTGTGTTTGTAATTATTATTTGACAATAAAATTGCGTTCTTCATCGATGTTTAACTTTCATTTTGGTTTAGGTTTTGGAAGTTTAGGTAATTCAAGCTAAGCTAAATTTTGACACGCCTGCGGCTACAGAACAGAATTTTCAATTTGTCGATCGTCGCATCTTGACACTCTTGACAGGAATCTAATTTTAAACGAATCCCGCACCCTACAAAGCCTGCGGGCGCGACAGATTAATGTCTGCAGGGAGTCAGGGGAAGTTCAGGTGATTGATTGATTCACTGCATATTACCCGCATAAATTTAAACGTTAAATACATTGAGCAATTCAATACGCAAATGAATTGGAAATGAATTCAATTCCACGAAACACGATGTAGTAAACAAATCTAGTAACATCTGGATTAAAGTGTTGTTAGCCAGATGTCACGCATCATCATCTACATCATTGACTCGTACATTAACTCATAATCTTCAGTGGAAGCTGGTTGCGAGTATTAATTGCTCCAGATCATTCATGAATGCATCGGAACATAGAGGAAATCATTGGTGAAATGTTACTCGACGCAGACAAGTTGACGCTGAAGCTGCCGTTCGCTATCGCTCATCGCAACTTATCACCAGAGCGTGCGAGCGTTCATGCAGCGTGTGTAAAGTCTGTCCGATAACAGCATTCAATAACACGATAACGCCGCGCGTGTTTGGGGGGATGCGACGCATGCGAGCTTATCAAGTGGCGGTGGCTGCGCAGATCAAGGACGGTCATGATTTACGAAATTATCGAAATTCCATGCGGCTACAGTGATGAGTGATGATGCGGTGCCCTCATTAGCAGCTGCAAAAGAACAAAAGACTTTTATTGATTAAAATCCAATGACGCTGATGTCGCAGAGTTTCTTCTTTCAGTGAGGGAGTGAAGTGCGGGAGTACTTGAAACCGTATTCAGTTACCTTCCAATTCAATTTCCTTTAAATTTATAACTGTAAATTTATTCTTTCAGGTGGATTCTTAGGAGATATTGCACTTCCGGATCTGCCGAAACCTAAAATTACAGACCATCAGAAACAAGTGGAGTCTTACAAGCAAGAGGTCTTAGATGGTCTACAAATAGAAGAAGAAGGTTTGTCGGATTTGGTACGCCGAAAAACTAAAATAGGTCAATCGTTAGACCCTTCACCGACTTTCAATGATCCTTCATTAGTAGTTACAAGCAATGATCAAGTCAAGAAGGATCTACTTAAAGAAACCCAGAAGGCTCCAAGTAGAGTTGTCTTTCAATACGCCAGCGATGATGTTGTTAAAAAAGTCCCTGGTACTCCCGAATTCGCTAGTCAAGACGAGGGAACTTCTCGCAAAAGAAGGCGAAAACATAAAAAGCGACATCGTACACAAACCTCCTCCAGTTTCGAATCAACTGATGATATCATGATGAACGAAGACCCGAGACCCGTCCATGAATTCGAACCCAGATTCGACTTGAAACCCAAGAAATATGCGCCTCATCGCCGTACTACTAGAGCTGCCACTGCTCGAAAGGAACGTGTTTGGGATTACGGAGTAATTCCGTATGAAATCGACGCCAATTTTAGCGGAGCTCATAAAGCTCTCTTCAAACAAGCCATGAGACATTGGGAGAACTCAACATGTGTGAAATTCGTCGAGAGGTCCCTCGATGACCATCCGAATTTCATCATGTTCACGGAGCGTCCGTGCGGCTGTTGCTCATTTGTGGGCAAACGAGGTAATGGCCCGCAGGCGATCAGTATCGGGAAGAACTGCGACAAATTCGGCATTGTCGTGCATGAACTTGGACACGTCGTTGGTTTCTGGCACGAACACACGCGGCCTGATAGAGATAAGCATGTGAATATTATACGCACGCACATTATGAACGGTGAGTTGTGAGTTAGATATTGGTCTTCCTGTCGTGGACTTAATCTGTTTGGCTTTGACTTAGTCACGCTAACATTCTTTCTAAAGTCGCACGTGTCTGTTGCAGGCCAGGAGTACAACTTTAACAAGCTGAATCCGGACGAGGTCAATTCGCTGGGCTTGACGTACGATTACGATTCGATCATGCACTATGCCAGAAACACGTTCTCAAAAGGGACCTATTTAGATACAATCCAACCGATTGATGTGCCTGGCCGGAAGCGTCCCGAAATCGGGCAGCGTTTGCGTCTGTCTCAGGGGGACATTGATCAGACGAATTTGCTCTATAAATGCCCAAGTAAACATTCCTTCTGTATTTCATTTGTAAGTCTTGACTTGAATGGTTTGTATGGTTTGCAGAATGTGGGCAGACTTTCCAAGCCAACGCTGCGCACTTCAATTCCCCGAACTTCAACAACATGCTTAGCTTCCACGAAGAGAAGTGCGAGTGGCGTATTACTGCCACTCACGGCGAGCGCATTGTCCTGAACATCTCAGATCTGGATATACCGAAATCCATTAATTGCTCCGAGGATTACATTGAAATCCGCGACGGATACTGGCATAAATCCCCACTTATTGGGAAGTACTGTGGGAATGGTAAGATTAATGATCCCATTATTTCGACCGGCAGCCGCATGCTGGTTACCTATGTTACCAAAGAGCCTACAACTCACCGAGGATTTGCTGCCAACTACGAGGGTATGCATAATATCAGATATAATTAATTATTATGACTAATAATAAACACCTCATTTCAGCTGTCTGCAGAGGAGAGTTAGACTTAGAATCAGGAGGACATTTAGAATCCCCGAATTACCCTGAAGACTACCAACCTAACAAAGAATGCGTCTGGAAACTAACTGTCCCTGCAAATTATCAAGTGGCAATGAAATTCCAAAGCTTCGAAATTGAAAACCATGATAATTGCGTCTACGATTATGTTGAAGTACGAGATGGGCTGACTATGGAGAGTCCTGTTATTGGTGTGTTTTGTGGAAATAAGATACCACCTGATATAAGATCCACAACTAACCATCTCCTGGTAAAGTTTGTGTCGGATGGTTCTGTGCAGAAAGCTGGATTTTCAGCGCTTTTTATCAAAGAGTATGATGAATGCAGTGGGACGGATCATGGATGTGCTCAGGAATGCGTGAATACTCTAGGGTCTTATGTTTGCGCTTGTCGAATTGGTTATGAGTTACATTCGGATGGAAAGAATTGTGAAGGTTTGTAGGAAATTGTATTAGAGTTTAATACCGAATCTTTTGAATTGAGGAATTTATTATTTTAGATGCGTGTGGAGGTGTTTATCAAGTGGTAAACGGAACTATCACATCCCCCTCCTTTCCGGATCTCTATCCAGCTAACAAAAGCTGCACTTGGGAAATAGTAGCACCTCCTCAGTATCGTATAACATTAAATTTTACTTCCTTTGACTTGGAAGGGAACGAATTACAACAACAACAATGTGACTATGACCGTGTGGATGTTTTAAGTAAAAATAGAAATCATGGACCCTTTTGTGGTCCTACAAAACCACCACTAATCACTTCCGAAAGCAATACATTGAGGATTACATTTAATAGTGATTCCAGTGTTCAGAAACGTGGTTTTGCTGCTGTATTCTCCGCTGGTAAGCAGATCCTTTGTTACCTAATCTTACCATAATTTCCAGAAGTGATAAAAATTGAAAAATGATTTTATAGATATGGACGAATGTGCTGTCAATAATGGTGGTTGCCAGCATGATTGTATTAACACCTTAGGTTCCTTCCAATGCGCATGTCACAATGGTTTTGTCCTCCACGAAAACAAAAAAGACTGTAAAGAAGGCGGATGTAAATACGAAGTGACAGAACCTTACGGGAACATAACATCTCCCAATTATCCGGATTACTACCCAGCTAGAAAAGACTGTGTTTGGAAATACAGCACAACTCCAGGTCACCGAATTAAGATCCAATTCTATAAATTCGAGATGGAACCTCATCAAGAATGCTCGTATGATCATATAGTCTTCTATGACGGAGACTCACCCGAATCGGATACTCTAGGCAGGTTCTGCGGTTCCAAATTACCACATCCGATAGTTGCTACTGGTAATCAGATGTACATGGTCTTCAAGTCAGATCAGAGCGTGCAACGCGGTGGTTTCCTAGCGACGCATTCGACAGTATGTGGAGGACATCTTAGTGCCACCACTGAGCGAAAGCACTTCTACTCGCATTCGCGATTCGGAAGTGCAACTTATGATGAGAATCTCGATTGTGACTGGACCATTGAAGCGCCGCCTAATTACAACGTGTACATCATGTTTGTTACCTTTGAATTGGAGAACGAGGAGCATTGCGGCTACGATTATGTCGAGGTCTTCAATGGCCCTGATGCGAGCGGAATGTCGTCTGGGAAGTTTTGCGGCAGCACGGTGAGTATCAATCATGAGTTATCCATCTAGAATTTCATTCTGGAATTCGGGAATTGATTGTGACAATTATGTAGAAGCCCGCGGATATCATATCAGTTCAGGAAACACTCCTGATCCGATTCAAGAGCGATGATACTTACTGTCTGAAAGGATTTACTATCGCCTACGAAGCAGTCGAGCACTACGACAGCGATGAGGAGTCGTAAACTTAAGGGACGGCAGGCACCCGGCGGGGAATTGGTGGCATTTGGGGAATGACATCACGAAATGTTGAACGAAAATACTCACAACTGCCATATGATTCACGTAGATGTTAAGACGACTAATTTGTTTGATCTCTCTGAACGCAGTCTCTCACTCACTCTCTCAGAAACGGACGACTTGTACATAAGTATTCATTTGGGTTAATCTCATTGGTATTTAGTTTACTAATTAGATTTACGTAATAATCTCTTAAAACTTGTTTTTATTATATGTACTTGTACTGTGTATGTGCTAGTTTTAGTTTAATGATTACTTATGCATTGTGGATCGTGTTTAGATTATAGATTACAGAGAGGATGATTTTGAATTTTCAAAGTTGTAAGTAATCAGGTAGCAGATTTAAATATACAATTATTTATTTCTATTTGTAGTGGATACCTAGTGTAAGTGTGATGCATTGTAATCTCGGATGTTATAGTTAATATTACGGGGAATTAAATGTAACGAGGAGGAAATTAAATAAAGCATTATTGTAAGCATTATTTTATTTAATTAAATTTCAGTGCAGATAACAGTTTCATGCTACAATATAACTGCAGTAAAATACCTTTGGAAATATGTTAAGTATGCATAGTCAAGTGTTACTTCAAGTTACACCTGTTATTTTTGAAATAGAATTTATGCAGTGAGACAGAATTAATTTTAATGTCAACACCTGCGTTTATATACGACGTCGAGGGGGGAGATAAAGGTGTTTTGTTTATCGACTGGAGCAAAAGAATGTGGAAGTTTTCCCATGAATTTCAGGTACAGTTTTCTTGATTTCCTACTAATTTTCGGGCAGTTTTTGAACGAAAAACGTTAATGGACAATAGGGACGGCTCTCTCCATCTCCAGCTAAATTGATTCACTCCTTGATCCACCAAAATGCAAAATATCTACATTCTAATTCAGGGATCATCAACCTTTTATACCTCGACGGCCACATTGGCATAATTAGAATCGTGTTTAGATCCATCATTCGTGTGATTCTGTATAATTACTAGGGATCGGTTGCAAAACAGCAAAATAAACCAGCCTAACCTTCATGAGGTTTTATCATAAAACTTAAAGCTAAATAATAACTAAATTGTAAAGGATTTGGAACCAATACTAAGTAACAATACAATGAACATAAGGGTGACTAGAGATGAGAGACGAGTTTGAGTACCGATCATTCAACATTTTTTGAATTAGTAGGAACAATTCTTTGGCGGTGGCAATTTCCCGCCGAACATCTGGTGCGCATCAGCATGGAGATGTAAGATCAAATCGCATCTGCCTGTCTGGTAGTGGCCAATACAGTCATCAGTCCTTGAATTGAAAAGTTCTTGACCCAGATTGGTTATAAGGGAGTTAGTACAATGGGCCAACATCTTAAGGTGGTCCCAGTGTTGCTAGACAGTTAGTCTGGCCTCCCGTTAGCCACACGTTTCTGCGACAAGGTTCTAGGCGATTTGGGAACGAGGAAAAGAGGTGCCGGAGATGTGGCTATGCCACGGAAACGCTGCCGGATGTGATTAACCACTGTACACCTCAATCACATGCGTGGACGCTAAGGCACAACGCTGTGCAAGATCGTCTTGTGAAGGCATTTTCATCAAGCTGGTCAGTGAGACTCAATCGAGTGGTAGGTCAATTCGAATCTTTGTCGGGACATCGTAGCCAAGGATGGTAATGGTCGTATCGTCATCATATTTGTAACCAATCCGCATGCTGTATTGAAATTTACCTCAGTGAACAGGTAGGTGATAGTTTGCAACTGAATCACTAATTAATTTTAGACTACGCTGTCGAAAGGAATAACAAAGCGAACGTGACAAAGCGATTCAATTTTTAATGTCCTTTGTAACCTGTTATACGTGTAAAGCTACCAATTCCCAATTCAAAACTGTTGTACGATGACAAACAACATTATCTTTCACACTGATGTGAGGCCAACAGGTAAACATCATTTTATTTAGTGGGATGAGTACAACGGATATTTTATTTACAACTTATGTTTATATACCGAATTGAATTTTTTTTAAATTTTTGTATATGATGTAACGAAATATAAATCGGTAAATGTTTTTTTATAGCCTGGACTGCGAAAAAAATTAGAATGTGTTACCGGGTCGTTGTCAAAAAAATTGAGAAACGTTGGTCTATAGAATTTAGGTATTTCAATAATTTTAAATTCTACAGCTTCTACAGCTAATTTCATTTTTTATAATAGCGTCGCGCTACTGACCTTGGTGGAGAGGAGTTTTATCCTGGCACAGTTCAGTCACTATAATGTAGTAAGTCAGAGAGAAGAGGCACCAGAAATTGAAAACTTTCCTCTCTCCATACCAGCCATTGCTGAATCGACTTCTGTTTTCAAATGTTTTCAAATATTTTTATACATATTTAAATTTTATCGTGTGTCACGAACGGAAGGACAGAGAAAGAGAGAGATCCTAAAGGGATACAAACCTCTTTAATATTTCCCAAATAGCAATTATATAAATTAATATCTATATTTATTATTAATAATAATTAATTAATGGTAATAATAATATTTGACGACCTGCATAATGCACAGACCTTACTAATTCCAATTGTTAGGTATACGCACGCACCTATGATTTCCATTTCTATTTTGACATGAAATCGTTAAGCCGAAACCGCTGGAAGGCCACAATAAGCGCCGCATCTCGCCGGATGGCTGTATAGCCGGAAAGCCTTTACTCTAAATGAATATTAATTAATCCCGACGATTTGCGGGTGGATCGCAGCGCGCGGCGCTGCTTACAGCGTCCGGCCTGAATTTTGCATTTTGGACGGGGGCACAACCATTGTGCGAAAGTGTGGCCGGACTTCCCACGCTCCGGCCAGGCCGATAGCAGTAATTTCCTGTTTTCAAGTCCTTTCACGACGCACTGCGTGTTCGATTTGCGCGTAAACATTTAATCACTGTTTATGAATGCTATGCCAATGATATTATTGAGCATTACTATCAATTCCATTTTATTCTAGACCAACTACCCTAGAATTAAAATAAACAAAAATGGAGGAATGTAAAGTTGAATGAATTAAGTTTGTTAATATATTCACTGTAGGTAATAGTTGTTATCCTATTATGCAGTGGATTTTGTTTCTGCTGCTAGTCCCCCAACTTGTATACATCGTGGGCGTCTTGATGATACCAGGCAGCGGGTATCACATTATTCAATTAAGCTTCGTCAAGTCGTCTCGGGCCGCAGGTCGCGTCTTGCATATTTACATCGTCACAAGAACTGCCGGCAGTTTGCATCAGTCGGACTGAATTTCGTCAGCACCCGAGGATTGTTTACCATTCGAAATTGACTGCCAGTGAGTGCTAATCTACAGCTACGAGTATTACTCTTACAATAGCCTAGATCCAGGTTGAGTTCAAGTCCAACAAATAGAAGTACTTGGAGAAGGAGTATAAAAGGATAAAACGACAAAATGTCAAACTTACTTGTGTGTGCCTTCATTTTTTCGTCCCTGGTGTTATTGTAAGTATATAAATTAATTTTGTCACAGTTGGATTGCGGTTTCGTATAAGTTTAAAGTAGGACAGTGAATTATCAAATACAAATATATTCCTTTCTATATATTTATTTTTTATACATGGAATTATATTGCACGTATCAAAATTTACATATTGTAAGAAAACATATTCTTATGTCCTTGACAGCCAACATGGCGCCGAAGGCAACGCGCAGCAACGCAAGCTAGAAAAGCAGATCATCGACAACGTGTTTTCCTCAGCTAACTACGATACGCGCGTGCGGCCGTCCGGCGCGAACAGCTCGTCGGGTAATTAAATAACTAATTATCGCGCGCACTCGCGCGATGCCTACCAATCCGCGCTGCCATTAAGCGTTTTTCCAGCGGCGGCCGGCGGCGCAATTGATTGGTATCTATCGCGCGCGGTGTGCGCCAATTCCCACACGGCGAGCGCCGCCGCCGCTTGTTTTTAATATTTTTCCATTATCTGCTTCCATGCAACGGGAATGCCAATATTGGAAATTTGCCTACGTTGATATTGGCAACTGGGTTCCACTCTCTCTCGGGACGTATCAACGCAAATTGTGTCGCCGGTGCGCAAAAACGCCGCACTTGTTGGATATTGCGGAACTTTTTGGCCTGTCACGATTTTTTGTTTCCGCAGCAGTCATAAAGCCTTTGGAGGTGACAGTCGACATGTACATTCGAAAAATACATCGTGTTGATGACGATAAAATGGTAGGTCCACCACTCAAATTAATCTTCTTTGTAGTTATAATTCTATCTTCCTGTGCATTTTTCCAATACCTAAAATGAAATTTCCTAAGTCATCAGAAATTCCATGCAACTACAATTTTTAATATTTTCGACCATGCAAATCACGCATCCTTTTAATACAATAAAGTCTTAGCGGAATTTTCCAGCCACGCAATTTGTTTACGACGTCGTCGTCGCCTCAATTCACAAGCGGTGAAACCTTTTTATCTAATTAAACTCAATGACATTGAATTAAATTAAGCGAAAACCAGCAAATTGCTGCTGACACTGGTTTATCAACAACTTCATGAAATATTCAGTGCTACTCCTCCCAATAATTACGTGTTGTAATTAATATACAATTAGCACTGTTATAACTGATTATACACCAGTTGTTTAGCGTGGACACAACTTTTAAACAACAATGGGTGGACGAAAGGCTGAAATTCAAGCAGATCAATGGCGTCTCGCATCTGAATCTCAACGAAGATGATGATTTATGGACGCCTGGGCTGTTTTTCAACGATTATAAAGGATCCACGCATGATGTGACGACCCCAAATATTCTTGTTCAGTTATGGCCGAATGGGACTGTCGTACATAGCAAGAGATATAATTTGCTGTTGTATTGTAATATGGATTTTCATGATTTTCCGTTTGACGTTCAGACCTGCAACGTATCAATAGCAGTTTGTAAGTTAGGACAATAAATTTTGAATTCCTCTGAAATTAAATTCCAATTACAGATGCTTATAAAAGCACTGATGTTGTCCTCAAATGGAAGAAAATTCCAATAACTATCTCCAAGTTTATGATTAACGATGGTCTGTACTCCTGTAAACAGTTTTCTACTTCCTCAAATGTTGCGAAAACAAGCACAGGTAATTGTTTTAAGGTGTAGCTCTCAATTACTTACTGCAGGTTCTAAATATATAAATATTTAAGGAGAGTACTCCAGACTGGTACTTTCATTTGATTTCCAACGCGAGCTTACTTCCTACCGAGTGCAAATATTTATTCCATGTTCAATGATGGTCATCGCAGCTTATTTACCGTTCTGGATTGGAATGAAGGATTTTAACACGCGAGTAATTATGGGTACGTATTTAAAATTTTGTAAACATTTCCCTTGTAGAGTAAAAGTTCTGGATATGTAGGTAAATTGTAGGTAAACTGACGTTTAACACAGTTTACTTTGGTATTTCTGAGTTTTCCACATATCTTCACAAATATCTATTTCTGTTCGCGTATTTCCTCGTATGTATCTTCCCCCCTTTCCTGGGAACGCGCAGGGAGCAAATAAAAAGCGGGAATTCCGACATATCGCGCGCAGAGGTAAACGGTAATAAGGATGGCTGCGCTGCTCCCGACATCTCCAGCTTTTTTCAGAGAGATAAACGAGACGGCTGCATCGCCATCGACATGGAGACAAGACCCCAAAACGAGAAATGTAACAAATCGAAAACGAATTTGAATTCACGTGAGGATGTGCTGGCGGGTGGGAGCAGGAAAAAGAGAAACACAAAGTTTTTCTGTCTTGTTGGGAAGAGGGTTTTTATCGGATCCGGTTGCCAGAGATGCTGGGTTTGCGTTTGAGCTGATAAGACTTAGAAAACCTAACTAAGTGATTTGCTCAAATTCAGGGATATAAATAGATTGGCGGATGTTGCCAATCAATGATGCTTGAAAGTGGAAGTAATGAAATTGGATGGTATTTTATTACCAATATGGAGTTATTTATGTTTGAATAAGGAGAATAATAATGAGTAATAATGGAAGTGCAAAGTGAGGTACTTTTAATTAAATCAGTTCCCACTGTTCTACATTTCTAGAAAGTTCATGTCAATAATTTGAAATAGGATATATTTTTTACGGGTTACTTTGTTTATATTCCTTAATATCAAATTTAAGAGAATAACAAGCAGAATAACAAGCAGATTTGTTAGTTACGGCTTAATTTTTGTAAGAAACAAATATAAGTAAAGGACAATGAAGTAAATGTTTTTAGTCAAGAACATTGAACGAAACCATTCAATTTTAAATTATATTAGAAAGAAAGATGTTAGAAACTCATCAAACATCTTTAATTTAATGGCGGAAAGACAACATTATCATAATAAATTGATTAAAATTAGAATATGAAGAATAATAATCGAAATACAGCAGGATGAAATTTCCATCTCTGGTCTTTTCTATCTCTCTCTCTCTTCTGTTCTTTTCGACGTTCTCTACGTAACTTCTGAATATCGACTTTTGTGGATAACAAGCTGATTTTCTTAACTACAGTTTAGAATCAACATCTTTGATTTTAACAGGAATGAAACACAAATAGAATACAATTTTGAACATTTTATTCACGAAACAGCAAACGAAGCAACTATATAAAAACATCACTAAACTACATCAATTGTAAAAACTCTGGAAAGACGAAATATATCTTACTACTAATATGAATTGAATTATTTATATTGAATGATGTCTTTTCTAATAAACATAAAATAATCCTGTGAAACAAACTGGGGCCAATTAATCTGCGAAAAATGAAAAATTTAATTCAGAGAGTTATAAATATGCAGAATTTTTACGAAAAGAGTGCAGCTCAAAACCTCAGTTGGTTTCTCCTCAATAAGTTCACGAAAATAACGAGTAATTATATGGAATTGCATAGGCAAATATAAGCCATCAAATTGTTTGTTTACTACTTATCTAGCCACGCTCATCAGGTATGAATACCGCGGGTTGATTTATTTGACAGGTCGTACAACCTTTCATGCAAGCAACCAAAGTCGTTCCTATTAAAAGTGCATGCACCCATCTGGCAGGTAGCGAGTTTCTTCTTATAAAAAATACAATTTATAGACTTCTCAATTGAGTGCCGAATAATTTAATGCAGAACATTTGTATTTTTCATTAATTTATTCTGCAAAAACCAGCTGAGGTTTTGAGGTGCACTCTTTTTGTAAAAATTCTACAAATTTTTAACTCTCTGAATTAAATTTATCATTCTGCGCAAATTAATTGACCCCAGCTAGACTCACTGTGTAATTAAAGTACATTCCAGATAACGTTTTCAAAAAGGGAATTATTTCTCAAGAAATGCAAAACAGAAGAGAGCGGCGAAGAAATTTGTTTCATTAAAGAAAGATTCAAGAAGACAAAGACATTGCAGAATAGAACATCAGTAATCGGTATTTGAGTTGATACTGACAGAACAAAATATATTTTTATTATCAACATGAAGTTTTTAACATTTGCATAATATGAGTCTACTACTAACTTCTCAATTGTAACTTTAAAAAAAAATTGCTACGACTCATACCAAGTATCAAAATAAATTGAATAACAAGGATCTTTCGTTACCCACAGTTTATATTCAACTTCTTCGATTTTATTGAAAAATAAATACAAAAGAGGGGAACAAAGTAAATG
Organism: Tetradonia laticeps; assembly: GCA_025400035.1. Lineage (NCBI taxonomy): Eukaryota > Metazoa > Arthropoda > Insecta > Coleoptera > Staphylinidae > Tetradonia > Tetradonia laticeps. The sequence continues at coordinate 16,347 of JAODVP010125850.1, forward strand.
TTTTCATTCCAGCAAAATTGAACGAAACGAAGTCGCTCAAAAATATAACGATATTCATGAGTCGATGCTGGAAAGGCGAGATATATTTTATTACCAATATGAATTTAATAAAATTAGAATATTAAGAATAATAATCGAAATACACCATAAGGCAGAAATTTCCATCTCTGCGCTTTCAATTATATCTCTTCTCAGTTTTCTCCGTATTTCTTAATATTGAATTTTCGCGATTTAGAATTAACATCTTCTATTTTAACTGAAGCGGAACAGAAGAACAGATATCGAACTGTACATTTTCATTCAAGACAAATTCAATAAAATGAAGAAATTAATGTATCAAGTAATAGCAAAAATATGTCTGGAAAGATGATTTATATTTGATGAACAATCTAATTTTATTAAAATTGTAATTATTAGAATAACCATAGTAGTAGTTACTATTGATTTTTCGGAATAGGAAGATGTTGTTAGTTACTCTTTAGAAACAACTTCTTCACTTTTCGTAATACAGTAGATTCTCGATAATTCAAACTCTTCGTTATTCGATAATATCAAGTAGAAGTTTTCCCCTTTGAGAATAACTTACTAGGTAAAACCTCTTGTTAATTCAAAACCCTCGTTTCGAACTTTTTCGCTTTCAACTTTGAATTGTTGACAGTGTACTGTAACAAGAATTAAAAGATTTTATAATGAAGTGATAATCCAGAAAAAAAGTTCTTAACACTTTTTTAGTTCTAATAATTAAGTATTATAAACGCAAATATTCAAATCATCTAATATATCTAATAATGACGTACAAGGGTAAAGTACCCAATTTGGATTACACTAATCTCTTCATTTCTCAATATGAATTTACAATCATTTCAAATTGTATTTTTTCTTGATTATTTCCTTTACTCATCTGGAAGGTATAGATAAAAGAAATAGAAAACCAATACATATTTTCATTCGAGGATCACTCAACGATGCTTGGATACAGTTACTAAAATGTGTCATCAGTTTATCCATATTGCGTTGACGTTGCAATAATGTTGCAAGTACAGGTTGAGACATATTGCCTCCTCTGTGCTTTTAATTAAATCAGTTCTCAGTATTCCACGCACTCCAAAAACTTGTCTTCAAAATGGAAAGTTTCTACTCCATGTTGTATATCACCCTCAATATCGAATTTTCTGGATAACAAGGAGATTCTGTTCCATGCAGTTAGGGTTCTTCTTCGATTTTACGAAATACAATAAAAAGACTTCGAAGTAAATACAAGAAAAAGACGACGCAGCGAATATTTTTATTCAAGAAAAATCCGACGAAGCGAAGACATTCAAAAATGTAACATCAGCAATGTCTCCCTTGAATCGACGCTAAAATATCTGCATATTGATATAAAATATTTATCAGAATGTCAAGAGCAGTGACATTCAATTTTGTGACTGAAGACTTTTTGCTGAATAATATGGAAGAGATGACAATTTTCTTTTAACACAAAGAAAATATTGGCTTTTTATTGACAAACATTAAAAAGATCACATCCGTTACTATCAATGTAATCTTAATTCTACTCAATGCCACATTATTCGAATGTTTTCACACTTTTATCTCAATTTTCTAGCCATTGCAACCTGTTACACACTCGCCCATCTCTTGTCCAATTTCAACATGGAAGTACCTCGTACGGCGTACACGAAAGCAATCGATATCTTCACAGGAGTATCACTGACCTTTACGTTTGCGGTGGTCGTTGAGACGATTGTTGTTTACGTTGTCAGTGGTCAAACCCAGCTCCGCACCAACGAAGATCCTCTTACGGAATCGAGTCACGCAAATTTCGTTAAGTCCTCTTCGTCCGACAAAGCGAAGATGATTAAAATGTGGCTGATTCGTAATTCTGATCATTTTATTGATGTATTGGCGAAAATAATCTATCCCGGGCTTTACATTTTATTTAATATCTTTTACTGGAGTTATTATTTGATGTAACTGCATTTTTACCATTAATTTCATCATGGATCTGGCTTTGAAAATTGTTTTGAAAATAGGATTAAGTATTAATAGAAATAAATACAATATAGTGATAATTATATAATTTTGTTTTATTTACGTGAACATGTCTATATTATTAGATGGGATTTTAAGTATCCTTTAGTTCCATACGGAAATTACCCTATTACATAGGTGAAGGTTCAAAGAATTCATTAAACGTAATTATAATCCAAAGGCGCGTGGTGGAAGGGTTAGCGGCATTGCGGCATATTGACATTTGTAATTGCTATAACTTTTGACTCAAGATACGACTATCGTGTCGTAGATGAAATCTTGTCTTTCAAAGGAGGAATTTACTGGTTGACATACAAGTGTTGTCAGTGCCTGTAAAAACGTTGTTTTAATTTCCCCGCTGTGGAACGCCGTGAGTAGAAAGGCAAAGGATCTCATTATCCTTGCATCGCCAAAGGTTCGAGAAGTGGATGAAAGATTTGATTACACACATAGCCGAGGACGGGCGCCATCGATGCTATCAGTCACAAAGTTGCCGACCCTAGAGACAAAAGCGAAGGCACGTGAGCGGCGGCGGGCGACATTCGTTTCCGTGCGCCCTCGACACCGCCTTCGGCGCATCTATTTACATAACATTAAATTAGAAAGCGTCAAATTTGACTAGTGCGTGTCGTCGGCTACATCTGGTTCAAATATGTATCATGCAAAATGCGCGCAGAAATAATACCGTCAATTTTTGATTGCTGTTTCCCAGGAAAACCTAAGACTTTGAGTGTTTGAGTGTTTCCTAACGCTTAAGTAAACTTCCAAACATACGAGAAAGTTGCGAAAGTAAAGAGTGGCTTAGTAACACGTCGGGATAAATCACGTGGACTTATCGTCCTCGCTGCCTTCACAAGAAATGCATCACTCGCATCTTTCGAGGACGTAAAGTTTCTTACGTCTACCACCATAGATATACGAGTATCTAGTAATTCGAAAGTTTCAGACTCCAAGTTTTTACATGCATTGATTACTCGCGCATACATGCCGCGCTTAATTAATGCACTAATTAATCATGTAACCATCAACAGCATTATTACACTGACACTTTAGACTAATATTGAATACGAGCGTGTTATTGATTCGATCTTCTCATCATAATCCCCATAGATCCTGAGCAAACAACAAACAGTGGAAGTGTAATTAGGTGCAATCAGGAAAGCATCGTCATCGTCGTGATAACTAATCCTAGGTAAATATTGTAGGTGTGGAGTCTATCGGAAACAGCCGCAGCTAAAATAATCTCCTGTTTCGTATTGTTTCAGGCGTCAGACTATTATTTTTCCGTCCGTCGCAATGAATGAAACAGGAACACGCGAGTCGACAAGGTAGAAAATTACGCAGCTAACTTTTGATCAAGTTTCGTGCGGACGCTCGCTATGCGGATCAAAGTTTGCTTCGCATTTCGGCGCGTTTTGAAAAGCAATTTTTCACATGCGCCTGTGAACTGTTGTAACTTTTGTCCTCGGTTTGAAAAATGACGTGTCGTTATGAACAAGTCCCGGGACTGCTGCAATTGCACCATGAACATGGGATGGTTGGGAAGAACAATACGCGTCATACCTGCGGCTAGGCACGAGGGAAACAATCATACAATACAATTATGCAGCGTAGTGCAGCAGGAATATACATTCAAGGACTTTTAATTGTCGAGAGCTAGGGATTTGTTTTTATAGTTGGGTATAAACCGTAATCACGCTCGTGAAAAGGTTGGGGACAAAGACTGGGGGAAAAGAGAAAAGTGTGGAAATTTGGAATTTCAGATAGAGGTTGTAAGACGTGGGATGAACGACCGAAGACCGAAAACAATTACACAAAGCCAGAAAATCGCAGAGGAATCTAGATCCATAGGCGAAGTGATGAGACACACTCCAGAAAGATGCCATAGGCATTGTTTGGATAGCCACCCCTAGGTTTGAGCGTTTAGCCGTGCATTACGTCGATGATAAGGGTGGAGCGCTTATTCGGGATGAATCAGGATGAAAATTATGCCGGGGACTCAACGAGGGGATGAAAATTACCAGCTGTTGCCGTGTTTTCCATCGATTTTTCCTCTCTCCCTGGAATTTTATCTAACACAGCTGCGCCTAGTGTCTTGTCTTACAGCATGTTTCTCTATTAGATTAAAGCAGTGATTTACAAACATTTCACTGATTCTTTTAGAATTCCTTGCATAGTGTGCTATAAATATAGACGAGTTATGGTAACATAAGTGTAACATTTATTTATTCGTTATTCCTGGAAACAAACATGGCATTTTTATTACATAGCTACTTGTAACAACGCCCTGTATGTACAAAATTCAAATAGTGGTAAAAGCGTTCACATTTACAATACATTTGGACGTTGCTTTGATCATGTTTTTGATTATTTATTGGAACGTACATCGAATTTGCAGGTTTTAGTGCATCGTTGCGCTAACAATGTCGGAGGGCTTCCCTTGCATTTGCAGTGATTTAACATGTATTTTACAGTTTAACAACTCTGGGTTTAGTATACTTTGGTAATTATAATGCTTTGTAAAGTGAAGATCTTAATAATAACACTGTGAGTAATTTTGGGAAGTACGTCAAATTATTGATTTTCATAGAACTGGTTGCACTAAAATAATTAATGCCATTCAATTCGAGATTTCAATTATGCACAATGATAGCCAAAACAAGCGTTTGTGAGTATTTCAGTCGGAAATGAAGAGGTTTGGAATCCTAAAGGTCATATACATAGTTGTTTATGTAATTATCTTTATGCTTCCAAATCCCATCCGTTCACATACAATTCAAATATCGATGAAATCGTATCGGCTCGTTTCCCTTAGCAACCGGAACTTCAAGTCCTGCTTACTTCTCGCCAGACCCATGAATAGAATACTGCTCATTGTTTCAAAAAATCTCTTATATTTCTGTAAATCTATAAGAAATAACGGTAAACAATTTTCAATCTTCTACTTAACAGGGTTTGGCGTGGCGTTTAGGAAGTAAAACCAGATGGTAAAACAGCAAAGTAAAATTGGAATCGATAGCATAAAATCTTACGACCAATATATTTTATACATAGTTTATAGCAAATCCTGTGAATTAAAAATTTGCGAGGTCCAACAAGTTTTTATAGGGTAATTTAAATTTCTCATGGAAATTGGATATAAAACTTCTAATGTTCGTAATTTAATGTTCATTGTCAGTCCATTCAAGGGAACCAGTTGTATGATAATCAACATCTTGACTCTTTCCTGTATAACCCACTGTATAATAGTAACTTATGGATATTTACAATGATAAATCTTGTAATCAGAAAATTAGATTATTTTGCACCGTTAATATATTTTTATATGAACTGGTATATAATGTGCTAATTCCATTGGTGATACTGTATTTTGTAGACAGTGATTTATAAAATTTTAAGTTTAAATTTTCCATATTTTAAAGATCTTTATATATCTGTAAAAGTGTCCTTTGCATTTCTATGACTGAGTGTTGAGGTACTACTAGCACACTTAGTATTTAACTGTAAATTTGCATAAACTGAAAACTAAAGTTTTGCATATTGTTAAAATAAGTAATAATTACAATGTGGGTGGATTTTCAAAAAAATGCCGCTCGGTTCATTTTAGTACAGAAAAATTCGTAATTTTTTTCTTATTTCTTAGCAGTCAAGATATATTTCAGCTAAGACGGTCCTTTTCGCGTAAAAAAATTATCGAAAATCTTAATGTAAATTGCCCTCTTATTTCACTTCACGCCGCGAAGAGCATTGATTTGAGACATGTATGTATGACTGCATCCAATCAATCCTGGCCTGCGCCAATGCCGCGTTGAGGAATAAGGATGGGTGTATTGCTGTATGCTTCACGCGCATTTGGACGTGCGAATTTTGCTATTTCTGTATGCTCGTGAGTTTCGCCTCTTACGAAAACCAAAAACGCAATTCACTTATGAATTCAATATTTGCCGAAAAAAGATGAAATATTAGAAGTATGCCTTAAACTTCCTGCAATTCGATTGGTTGT
>JAODVP010125959.1:9423-22352 GCA_025400035.1 Tetradonia laticeps
AAATGATTTATTCATTTGAATTTAATTTAATCAAATCTATGTATCAACTCTTCTAAAAAAGACTTGCAAAGATTCAAAACATTTCCAAAGGGGCAACAGGAATTATCAAAATTCAGCATTTTATAGATAATTTCATTTCATTGGATTTTATTATTAAATTTCATACTGATGTATTACTTTGCACAGAAATATCTTATCATACTTTATACTCGTATGTGTGGCATTAACAGTATAATCCAAATGTATTTTATACAACATTTACAGCATTGACAATGTAATCTTATATGTATATTATCTATATATGTACAATGAGATCTGCTGGATTGAGAAATTTTTAGTTTCTCGTTACATCAATAATACTTGACTTTCTTCAAGGAAGATTATTAAATACATACATACTTCAAATCAGACCTCTGTCTACTTCTGGGAATCCTAGTTTTTTTAAATATATACTTCCATTTAAATCAATGTTTAAAGATCAAACAAGCTTTAAAAAATAAGTCTGCCGAAGCACTGCTTCAAATTAAGTAAGTTTTCTTCCCAGTGTACAGAGAAATGCTTGTATTCCTGTATTCATTCCAGCGCCTCCGCCAGAAAACATAATTTTTGTGGACGAATTTTCATTTCGTCGCTGTTGCTCTACCGCGCGCGCAAAATGGACCTCAGTCCTGCACTGATGCGTTTACAGGAAAGTGCCGCGCTATTGCTTACTTGCACAGTCAAGTCTGTTAAATGTCACTTGTCATATTAACTTCACTGTCCTCAAGATGTACCCACAACCGTGAATATACTATTTTCTTTATTTTCATTTTAATTATGAAATTAAATAAATTGTGATAAAAGTAAAAGAATGCAATATTTCGGTAAATATCTAGATACATTTAAAAACGTCGAGGAAGTACATATATAATAATAATAAATTAAGAAATAACAAATATATAAAGCACTATATACCTATAAATTTCGCACTTAATTTACTCGCAGATGTTATCAATTTATCTTGTCATAAATACCTAGGTATGTACGTTTTGAAATACATTGTTGAATAAAATACACTAAGCCCGTTATTTTTCATAATGGTGCTTTCTACTCTTCGTCATAATTTGTCCATTGTTACTGCAATCTCTACAATAAGCACTTTGATTGGGACTGTTGTGTGCGTGTGAATATAACCTACAATTTACACTATCGCTTAATAACGTTTCCACAGTGCGATTAATTCTAATCATCGTAATTGTAGTCGTAGCTAGTGTAGTTAATAACTACACTTTTAATTACTAGTTGAGTCCGAGTTGAGTATCGACTTCTTCTAATTTAGGCATTACTTTTCCCCTTTTGCGTTTAATGCTAAGAGTTTCTGATACATGACATTATTTTGATGGGCAATACTCAATTGAGCTGAAATATTTAATGTTCAGGTTTGGATTAGAGATGTCCCGGGCCCCAAAACGATAAATAGATAGATCGACTCGGTTTTGTTTCGGCTATCCGGAATTTACAAAATGTAAATCATAGAACAAAAATTATAGACACCGTTATAGACATATATTCATAACAGTTACTGAAAAATGTTTATCTTATTAATTAGGTTAAATTGGGTTAGCGGAACATAACCTCTAAAACTTACATTTACGTACCTGTATCTTTTCGTTCACTGCCTCGTGATTTAATCAATCATAAAAATAGAGCAAAATAAGTGGCACTGTTGGAAAACTCACCTGGCCTAATACACAAACACTAACTGTCACGTGCGATAATTTCCGAAATGCGACCCAATATTTCTGCTGTTCTTCCCGCGTCCATATTCAAACCAAACTGATCTATCCATTTTATCTCTAGTTTGAATCCAGATAAAAGCATTATGTTTCTTATTCTCTCTGCAATTCAATTCGATTAAATGTTTTTCCATATTATTTTCTCTATCTATGAATCAAAATTTTACTGATTGTGAGCCTCTTCAGCTTAATTGAGTTTTACCTCATTATTTTGATGTTTTTGCATACATTGTAAAATGAACTGAAAAATGTTATATGCACATATTTAAGTATTGTAAATTGAATTAGGTAATTGTTACGTTAATCTAAGTATCTACGCGTTGTTTATTACACCTAATTAAAGCTTAATGTATGTGAATTTTGGCCATTTTTGGTCCCTTATCGTCTAAGAAACGCCAAACTTACATTGAATGCATCTCCGCATAATATTTACAAATCATTGTCTAATTTCTATATTAACTTTTTACTGATTTAACCAATATTTTTTTTATATATTGTAAACCGTAAGTAATAATTATGGTATTATTTGATATCCACTTGATTATTATTTATTACCCGCTAACGTAACCGAGGTACGAATTATCAATACAATAACAACAACAATGATTCGTGGACGTTTTCGTGTTTATCTCTCTCATTTCGCATTAATTGCGTGCTAATTGCTAATTGTGCAATTCGCGTTATAAACGTGGTTTGAATGATTCAGTTTTAATTAGATACTTACAGGGCTTCATTACTTCATTAAATGCGTGGACAGTTGCAATTACAGCTCTATGTAGATATTTGTGCCGTTTCATGTTATGCATTAGCTAACTACGAGTACTTAATTACGACATGCGTATTGTGGTTCAATATTCTAATTGTTTTTACTGTGTCATTATTGTACAGCTTAATTTACAAAAATATCTGTTCTTATTAGTTTAAATGTTGATTTTATTATTAGTTTATTGTTGTTTCGTATTTTATAGTTCTTTGACATATATTACGAAATTTATTACGTGCTGGGAAAATTGTTTGTAATGCATGTACTCTGATTTGATTTGATTTATTGAACGGTTGGGTTTTGTTTATAGTCGCGCAATGTGATAGAAGTCACATTTTTGTTATTTTATGATTTTTGTGCAATTTCTTTACATTTAAAACAAATATGATTTTATATGATTCGATTGAGCTGTTTTGCAACCGGTTGTGAAGGTTTATCTAGATACCATACATTTTTCTTACTCTCTCTATGCTTGTGTTGAGCAAGCCATATATATTGTATTATATTATATTTGGTTGTATTTTACTAGAGGTTTCTCAATAACTACAAAGGATACCGGACAAAAGTATTCAGCAATTCATTTAAATTCGCTTGCGGAATTCTTCACTTCCGAATAGAAATGTAACTTCGACCAATTACGCACTCTACAATAGACTCTGCTGAATGGAAAATTGAAAAATTCTTCTCCGATATATTTTATACCTTTAGAGAAAACGCAATGACTATCAAAGGATAGAACCTCACAGCGGCTTCTCTAAAACTGTTTTCAGCATCTGATTCAGAAACGTTTGTTATAGTGGAAGCAAAATTTTCAACCCCAACTGCTGGACCCGTTGGGGGTCTGAAATCTGATTTTATGGAAATTTAGGAATTTCGTACCAAATTTTACTATTTGATTCAGCTCGCCGAGATTATTTGAATTGTTTGGCGCAATTGTTGTCTACAAGCAATGAAGCATAAAACTTTATAAACTAGTTGAACTTTGTACATACATCATTCTTTTCGTGAAAAAAGCAAAAGATATTTTATCTGGCTATTTTATGACCGTGCGGATCAATGAAATTATATATTATAAAAACACTTTAATTATATTAAACGATTTAAGAGTTTTCTGCCATAAATGCATCAATAATATTTTAAAAATCTTTTATCGATGAGAGCTAAAAGGATTATCGCCCATTAAAGTTGGTTTCGAGGAAATCCTAAAAAAATACAAAATAAATGTATTTCACCTCCAGGAAAAATCAGCGGAATTGTTAATTGTCCTTGATTTTATGTATTTTCCTAATTTTCCAAATTATATTTCACTTTCGTGTAAAATTTATATCCCACGATTGTGCGCGATGTTAATCTTAATTTTAATCCTGCCTGTGCGTTATTATGTTAACGAACGCCACCGTCGCCGTCGTGCAATTACTTCTTTCATTAATCTCCGCGGTTACTTCACGCTCGTTGCCTTTTTCATAATTCTCCATTATTGTTTTAATTGGTTACGCTTTTAAATTGATGGCGGTGTAGTTTAAGACCCTGTTTATGTCCGAAATTAAAGTTTTACTTCTTTTACCCATTAATTTAAAAATGAGTTTCAATAAATATAAAGTAACAAAGATCATACAAGTAGGTATAAGTAACTTATTCTGAAATGCATTAGATTAATTTTTAAGATATGCATGTTTGATTTAGTTACATTTTAGTTCAAGATGTAGTTTACTGGGTATTTCTTACCTAGTATGCCCTACAACAATATAGCAACTATGAAGTTAATGCAATTGCAGCTGAAGCTTGCGAATGTCAACAAATGAATATGGCGGCATACCTAGAATGCATAGCCCAAGTCCAGAGGTGGAATATGTCAACATTCACTTTTATTCAATTTTCCGCTCTGCCACCTGCACACGTCACACTCCAATGTCCATCGCTTGTTCACTTTTACAACACGGTCGATGTCACGGCGCTCGTGTTCGTGTTTGCCGAGTTGTTGACGGCCGCGGATGCACTACTTCCATTCCCGGTTCCTGTTCCCGGAGCGCTGGCCGTAGCAGTTGTGGTTGACGAGTCTGAAGTTGTCGCGGTTGTTGGCCCAGTTGTTGTTTGAGTCGTTGATTGGACCAGCTGCAGGTCGGTGTAGACGTTGTTGGCGCCCTCCACGCTGCAGACGGAGTCCTCAGGGGTTCGCGATGGTTCGGCCTCCGTTATTTCCAGCTCAACAGCTTGTTGCGAAGCAGGTGCGGGTTGTTTTTGATTTCGGTGTTTTCCATAGAGATTCTGGGGAAAGAGCAAATTGCATTATAACTTCCTTCGGTTCATGGCTAGGCTAGATTCGCTTGGGTTATAATTATAATGTTATGGTCTTCAAGTGAGGTTATGTTATTTATAAAATTAAGACCAACACTACTCTACTGAAAAACGGTTCAATTTGAAAATTTTACTTGGTACTACGCGGCGAACAGTACAAAAGAAAACGGGGTGTAGATTGTCTATTATTTTTATGTACGAATGAAGAACTATCATTAATTACTTCCTGAATGTAATGATTGGCAGTGAATGTAATCTAATGAGTCTCGCGAGGAAAAATTTGAAAGTTTATGTTCAGCAATGTAACGCATATCAACAGGCAATTAGAAGCCTGACACGATTTGCGTTTTAATCCGACGATAACGAGAGCAGTGAGTGCACGACTTTGTCCGTTGGTGTCACGGATGTCTTCGTCCGAGGTATGTCTCATGGCGTTCTTCAATAAAATTGCAATTACGCATCGTTATCGGATTTTGCGCACCGTTAACGCAACATTCCGCACGGTGTCACAAACACATTTTTCGAGCATAAACTATTTTTGCGTAACAACTCCATAATAAAACAACATACCATATTGCTGCTACCTTATAATTTTTTTCTATAAAATAATTTAATTTAATATTCAATTCTAAAATGAAATCTTTCAATTAAAATACTCCGTTGCTAAACATGTTTATCATTGGATACAGATCTTTTCTTCGTATTTTATATGGAAATGGAACTTTGTCGGGGCGTGTGTAAAAATCAGCAAAATGTACTTTTCTTTAAACCTCTGTCCTGCCTAGTGTAAATATGTAAGTATGTACTAATGACATTCTGTGTGTGTACCAATAAAACGTTTCCAACGGTGGTAACTAGCGTTACTTGAGTCCAGTGTACTCATTTGAAGTAAATGTAGTGGTAATCTGCATGGATTGGTAAGTATCTATAGGTACATGATTAAAGAAGCGAAGACATGTGGAAATTTGATTGAATTTTATTGTGGGTATTGTGAATATTTTTTGTTGAGTCATGACTCATATGATGAAAGGAGTGCCAGTAGTACAGAAATTAATTAATGGTGGCAGTGGCACAGATATATAATATAGTGTTTTCTTTAGAAATATGAATTTCTATTATTCTTAAGAAATTGACCCACATCAGAGTTTCCATTGAGTACTCCATTTACTACTTTATTTCACGTAACAATTTAATTTTATTCTGATCGACCTAGCAACATGTTACAATTTTCACTAAATCTACTACAAGTTTGCGATTAATTATTATTAATAATATTACTTATTAAATTTGAATCATAATATAAAAACTGTGGTCATAATACACCATATCCTGCTGACACCGGACTGAACGCAAATTAATTAATCGAAATTTAGGAAGAAAATTGTTGCATTTTATAATTAATAATTTTGCAGTTCCAGCAGTGCGGCGAATTCCGAAACCGGAAATTTCAAATCTTATGACTAACAAAGCGAATAAATCGAGTGCTGAAATCGTTTTTGGATAGCTCTTACCTATGGTTTTAGAACTGTAACACACGGACGAACGTAGATATTTGGAAGGTGTCAGAATTGCCACCAATCAATATAAACATTGTTCATGAATTAGTTTCTTAGAAAAGACGCAAATATTTAGTTCAGTAGGATTATCCATAACAGATGGTGTGATTTAATGAAACTCCAAGCAACGGACATTCCTTTTAGAAGTCAAGCTTTGAAAAGTGTTAACAGGACAATCAACCACATTGTTAACAAAAGGATGTTTGATTTGCATATATAATTAAATGCAGCACGTTGCAAATTTACACTATGTGAATTATTCATAGTAAGAATAGTAACTTCCTAGCACAACGCTTTAGAATTTATTTACACATTGTTCGGCGTTTTAGAATTCCCAGAAGGTTCAATAAAAATGAGAAAACTGTTACCACAACTTTCGGTGCAAAGTAATAGGTCAAAATTAAATTATTAATTAAAGTGTGTGTAGATGGGATTCTGGTTTCATCATGTATTGCAGGTAAATTCGCTTTAGTATAATTTTACACATCAATAAATTGAAATAACTCCGGAAGGATGCACCGGAGACCATATTTTTTTAATATCCAAATAGTCAGGCAACATTCCTGGTTAATCGTGAAAGTTTGTCGCTCGAGTTCTACTTGCAAAAATATTCGCTTTATCTCAATTGTATATAACAAGAACGTCCAATAGCTGCATAACGGAGACCATAAGTTCCTCATATCAAAATACATACTCAGAAAACACCCCCAATCAGTAGTTTGTTGGTAGAGTTTTGACTCACCCTGTAGAATAATAGGAATATTTATCTTTTTTAATATTATTTAAGACTGATAGTAGTTTTGGAGGTACATTTTAACATTATAATTAATGAAATCTCATACTTCAATGTTAATAAAGTTCAAATTCCTAATCAAAACATACGCTGTCACCACTAACTCGAATGTGTTCAAATTATTAATGACATAATTGTATGTTTGTGATAGTTTAACGATTAGGGCACTGAGCCGGCAACTCAGGGGTCTGCGTTTGAATAATTTGAATTAGCAATTTTAACTTAATTAATATCGGTGTATGAAATTTCATTAATTATAATGTGACTATTATTATTTAATATTCTTCCACTAGAGATTAAATAGTCTGTGTTCGACAACATTTAAAGGGGATTTTCCTACCAAAAGCGTGCGTTAGTAATTTTTGCTGTTGTATGTAAGAATATATATACAAGAAAATCATTTTGAAGGAATATAATATCAAGTGCGTTATTTCGAAAACGTAGGTAAAGTCAGTGGTACAAATAGAAAATTGCAAAGCATAAATCATTAACTGTCTATATAACTATAACAAATATTTGAATCTGGTGTGTTATTACTGGTTATTGGTGAGCAACGATTTCAACGGATTTTCAAACAGAAGTGGGTACTTCCAGAACTTCAAAATAGAAGGCGTCGTCCACTGATATATGATATATAATGGTGAGAATTTATTTTTATTTTATTCAAGTATGTAGTTTTATTTCTGTTGTTGATATTTGCAAAATATTCGCAGAATGCTTGAGAATGCCAATATGCAAAATTTGTGAATATTTGCGAAATCGTATTTTAAACAATTTATAGTAACAAATACATATTACCAGTATTGGTAATTTATGTTATATTATTTCATAATGTAAATACCTAGAAGTGTAGATGGAAATAGCACTCCTCTCACAATTTAATTTGTTTAACTGCACATTCCATAGTTTTATGCAGCATCGCTGCATATACATAATTATTTTTAATTAAACTTATACCTACTACTAAGAAAGTCCTTCTATTGGAAATTTCATTCATTTCACTAATTGGGATTATTTGTAAGCTTCAAGTTTCAATCAAAATTCATGATTTTAGTGAATTTATATTATGCGAATATAAGGCTTACACCTAAACTAAGCAAACATACCTTTTTTTTGGAGACGGACGAAACCTGCTACCAGGCACCACCCTATCCAGGTCAGGGCGGTAGTGTGAGATATGATTCATAAAAACCTCTCTCAATTTGACTACAGTGTGCAATCTCACAAGGACTCAACCCCGATGGGGTAAGCAAACATATCTGACATGTCCAAATCTAACAGAACCAAATTTCAGGTAATATATTGCAAAAACCCTCTATCTCAAAGTCGTGTTTACAGTTTTTAAACTATAAAAATATCAAAAACAGTTTTCAACACTCTAATTAGTAGGATCTGATAACAGGCCCGTAGAAACCTATGGGACTAGAGGGGGCTTTGCCCCCTCACGCAATTGTATTCCCCACGCGCATATCTCTAGAAAAGAGGAAAATAAATGCCGAATCGTTATATAAGACAAACCGTGCCCCCTCATCCAACACATAATTGCTACAGTACTGTCTAATAAGGTCCTTGAAATCCCCATGAATTGTGTCAGTAGCATATTGTTTCCATAAAAAATAGCTTTAGCATAATACAAAACGGTACAAAGTGCAATAACTGTGTGTGTCAGGCATAGAGTGCTATCTCTAAAAGTTGTGGTTCACCCTGTTCATGTGTAACAACCGGCATGAATCGTAAATCGCCTTAAATTTGAAATTTTCTATTAGTACGATTCATAAATGTGTTATAAATATTTAGAGGTTTTAAATTTAAGCACTAATATGTAATAGAACTTTATAACTACATTAACTACAAATTATTGCTTCATCACTCGCTCATTTTAATAAAATTCAACACAAAGTGGCATCCTGCGGCAAGCATAAAGTAGCATTAAATATTTAACACTTTACGCTCGTACATGCATCATCACAGCCCGACGTCAAAATTTGTTGTTTGCCACTTCAAGTAGAAATGCGCAGGATGCCTGAAAGTGCATGAAGTGCTGCATCCGCACCGTTCAAACGCAGCAATCTGTTGCAGGACTGGTAACATATTGCAGGAATGTTTCTCGCATTTCGACAGCAAGCCAAGCAGCAGCGATCGTATATTGCCGAGGAATCACAACCAATGCATGCTTAAGTGAACTTTATGTAGCGTTTATCCGCCTCTTCCAAAATGCACGCTGGCAGGACGCATTGCAGAAGATGTTTGCATTCTCAAGGTTTTGCATTAATACCGCCGTGTGACACTATGTTGATTTATACGGAATTGTTATTGGTTGGAAGTTTGCAATGCTTTGAGGTGAATATTTGAGGTGTGGAACACGTGTAGTCGAGTAGTCGTCTTATTGTAGCATTAACATTCAGTTATGCACGCATTTGGAATTTGCTACATATGTGGAGAGAGAAGTAACATTTGTATATACAATGTGTTTGAATATTTGAAGAGCGATTCAGATGAATTCAAGATGAAAGCGCTACTAGTGTGGAAATGCAGAAATCAAACACATTGATCAGTGATGGTGTTGTGTGAATGAACGATTTTGGAATTTACTTACCCTCTCACGACTTCCTTTTTTCTGGAATGTGATTAGAATGAAAGCAGAAAATATTCGTAAAGGGTTATTTACATCTTTGTTAAAGAGCGCAGTGGTTATTTGAATTTGGCGAGGTGGAATCATTTATTACAATGAAGGAGACATTGAAACAATGGAGTATATTAGTATCTACTAATGTTTCGAAGAAGAGAGACGGGAGTGAACAACTGAACAAATAAAGCGCAACCCTGAGCTGAAAGCATTATGAAAATATGAATACGTGGACTGAAATTCTGTATAGACAGTATAGATAGTAGGATAGCATTACCAACAGCCAAGCGCAGTCAATAGTTAGTTGTACTTACACATTGTGTGTTTATACTGGTGTATATTCTAGTCGTATTTGAAGATTGAAACATTGAATACATTGCGCGTATTGTGTGTTCAGTATTTAGCATAATACTATTCAGTAACAATTGAATTAGACACTGCGTTTGGCTGTCAAGCGCGTTTAGTTTGATAGGGGATGGCGTTATTGCTATTGTTGCTGGAGTTACCTGCAAGCTGAAACGTCGGTGTTGGGCTTTCCTGCCGCCACGCCGCTTTGAAATGTGCGGATTGTCGCGACAAATGGTTTTGCTCTTGAATATCTCCAGCTGCAGATAGAGACGCTTCAGTTCCGCGCGGATGTCATCAGGACTCATGTCTGCTAGCGTTACTTCGCCCATATCCACGTCGCTGTTGTTTCCTGCTAGTGGCCCGTGAGCGTTTACATCCTGTTATGGACATAAAAGCAATGAGATTACAATTTAATCGTAGGGGGTGCAAGGCAAAAGTTTCCTCGTTAATACAAGGACGTGGGGAACTTTAATGTTCCTGTTAATGAAGACTGGGGGATGTGACTAAATTTAAATTGCTAAATTAACAAATTTAAGCGAAAAACTTTTTGCTATACTTCCATGGGATGTGAAATTGGTTTAGTTTAGCGGAGGAGTTGCGATGTTGCTGATAGCGATTGGGCCGATTGATCTGCACGACATGGTGACCGATTTGCGCCCTGACGTGGCAAATTGCGCCCGACCACAACAAACAGCGTCCTGTTAATTTACTCCGCGAATGTGGGCCTACCGCCGCTTATGGGATTACGCTGTGCTGAATTGCTCTCCAATTGTGTGGGAAAGTGGATGTATGTAGGTGTTAATTTAGGTGTATGGTTGCTATCGAGCAAAAACTTCCCGGGAATTTGGTTTTCGTCTCCTGTCATTCTGCCATTCAGAATCGTTCATTTTTCATTGAAAAGTCGATAGCTTCAATCAATTCGAACAAAATGTGGTTGATCTTCATTAATAAAATACTATGTCCTGTTGCCTTTTATTAGATTCCTTTCTAGTTTTCTTTGCATCTGACTTCCTTATATCCCATCTCTTACAAGTTGGTCTTGATTACCCGTGAGAGGTGATTAGATCCAGCAGAAACGAATGGTTCCCAAGGGAACAACAATTTCTATGCCACTAGGAATAACAGAGCTATCTGCACGACTATCTACAAAAGGGAATAAACTTGGAAGATGATGTGAAGATAATTGAGAACTTAAGCGATTACCCGAATAGCGTTCTATTAAATCTATAATAGGCGGTTTGACTGTATCATAGATACAGCCTTGGATCATGAACTACTAGATATTGACGGATGATGGGTTCTATGTCTAAAAGTTTATTTATATAAAGAAGGTTGTGTGTGATATACAGAAGAGGAATTGTGTGAGGAGGCGTCCGTCGTCGCCTGTGCACCAGGTTGTAGCAGTTGTATGTCACGGCGTTGAGGGTGCCCCTGCAGGATCATAGTCAAGGTACCGCAGAGAATGCTACGCGGAGTGTAGCAGTCGGCGGTGTGGACGTGTCGACGGGGCACCGGGCGCGTGGTCGCTGGTCAGCGGAGATGCTGCTGAGATGAGCGACCATGGAGCGCCGTTGTGAGCGGCTGCACGTAGCACCAGGGCGGCGCTGTGTGCGGTGCAGGCTGCGTCGCTAGATATCCAGCGGGAGGAGGTTGCGCTGAAGTGGAGGTCTCGGCCGCAATCCTAGTCTCTGCCTGGCACACCACAGGACCTGTGTCGGCAGACACCAGAGACTAGATTTCAGGCACTCACCGAGATGATGCGCCAAGAGTCCTTCGGATGACCGAAGTGGACTGACTATGCTGTGTCATATGTCATATATTTGCCTTCAGGAGATTTCTTAGGAAGAGAATATTTGTGCACGTTATCTGTTACGCTGGTCGCGTAGTATGACGCTACATTATGTTTAATTTGAATAATCCTGATACAAGTGCATGGTGCGTATTTCGGTGTGCAGGACGTAGTCATGACTCGGTTAGATACTATGCCATCTGTATTTAACATGTACTGTTACGTAAATTCTACGTATGGCTACGTCATAATGACATCAGCGTACCCACATTAGTGAAGAAAGCATGCATCACCTGGGTTACACGCTCTAAGTATCTAATGCCCTATCTATTACTTAATGATCTAAGGAGACAGCCATGAACATGGCGTGAATACTAATTAATGCTAATAACTTATAATATTCACTGCCCCACTTTAAAGTTAGCCAAAACCACAATCCAACTATGTAATCTTTTATCTACAACTACGTTTGGCATAGTAGTTATACCCATTCATTTTTCAAAGTCCTGTGATATTTCCTGAGATATACATTGCAGCTAAAAGCTAAGTTTTATTATTTGTGTGCTTTATATTGTTTATCCGTTACAATGCGTGACATGACATAAATAGTAATTTTGCAAGCAAAATTACTGCGTAAAATGTTTGTTATTTTTTTCAGTCTAACACATTATAATAGTCACTGTGACTATTTTAAACGAATATTTTATAGGCAATAGAAAGAGTTATAGTTTAAAAATTACACGAGAGTCTGAGTCCAAAGTCTTAGCAATTATATATCTCAATATGCCGCAAAATATCATCAACATAGCGGCGCTTCCCCTTCTGCTATGCTATGTCTGCATTTTAATTGCGCATCATGAATTCTTTGAATTTTCACCTATATAGCATCGCATAGGTGAAAATAACAAGTTCCGTTTGTATTTCATGTGTACTTTCTAAATACCAAACCGTATCCTCTGATTTTGTTACACTCGATTTTTTAGA
>JAODVP010126181.1:5012-22345 GCA_025400035.1 Tetradonia laticeps
AATTAGAATTTTACCTCTTTACTGTGAAATAGAGAAAATTGCCGAAAAACTTCACTATATGGAGTGAAGACGTAAAATTAATTCTAATTTAATATTTTAATCTTAATTATAAAACTTCGCTACTAAATGCTAAATTATTTTGTAAAATATTTTTAGTTTCGATTAATCGCTGAATTTTAAATTTTTAGATATGTACATATTTAGTTTCCTGAATTTTTGGATTTTTGAATGTCTCGATTTATCGATTATTCGATTTCGATTAATACATGTAACAATTTTTTTTTGTTTTCGATTTGTTTTTTCTACAATTCGATTTATGTATTTATAAATTTTTTTTATTGCATTAATGATTTTTGTGGCCCCATTATATTTTATTATTATTTTTTTTTGTTAATTTCTCGATTTCTGTTCTTCCATTTTTTCGATTTATCGATTGTTTATATATTTTTCGCTGAATTGATTTTTCTATGCCTTGATTTTATTATTTTTCGATTTTTAATGTTTTTGATTTCTCCTTCTCGACTTTTTGTTTTTTCAATACATATTTTTATTTATTAGTTACGTAGTTTGCCCGTCTTATTCTTCGATTATTCTATTTTTTAGCATTTTTCTAGTTTTCTTGCTTTTTCAGAGTTTTCATTCCTTCTATTTTTCGATTTTTAATTTTTTAAGGTTAAATGATTTTTCAATTTTTCGATTTACTCTTTTTTTTTTCTATTTATCGATTCTTTTGCTAATTTTCGAAAAATCGATATTTCAATTTCTCGTTTAGTATTTTACAAAGTTTCTATTATTTTATTCCTTTCTTTAAGCATTTTTTCTATATTATTTAATATTTCCAATTTTTCATACCTTCGATTTTTCTATTTTAAACTTTTTTGAACTTTCTTTATCTTTATTAACTTTTCTAAAACTTTCTTTAAAACTTTTAAAACTTTTTTCACTATTTTAATTTATCAGTCAAACTATACTTTTCTTTTACATTAAACGAATTTTATATTTTTCGTTTTATCGATTCAACTCTTTTGTCCAATTTTCGTGTAATCGATGTTTCATTTTCTCGAATTTTTTTTCAATTTTTCAATTTATCCATTATTTTCTCTTCTTTTCGATGATTTCATTAATATTGTTTTCGATTTCGAATATTGTAAATTGTATGAAATTACTAATTTCTCAATATTTCGATTTATCGTTTCTTGGATTCTATATTCGATTTTTTTTTAAATCGATTAGACTATTTTAGTAATTTTTTAGTTTCTCTATTTTTCAATTCCTAATTTTTGTACATAATTTTTTGTATTCGAATTTTTTTATCGAATTTTCTGTGAATCCATGTAACGGATGCCAATTTTCAATTCATAAATGTATTAATTTCTTGAGTTTTCGATTAATCGATTTATTGATTTGTCAATTAATCTATATATCGATGAATCGATTATTATTGATAATTTCTAATACAACGATATAATCAATTATGTATATAGACTTTATAGGTGATAAATCAATTAATCGAATACAATTAATAATCCATTTCTTGCAACCCTACACGTTCTAAACTCATTTTACGTGTTCGGTTGTTCAGTTTCAGCCAAGTCGCACTGCACTCGGCCGTAATCTCGCGTTTCTTTCGGTCTCTTCAGGCTCGTAACTCGAGGTTGTTGGCTGCACGTTTCCAGCCGGAGTCTCTGCCGGTTTGTATTACTCGGCGGCGACGTCGAGTGGCGTGCCGGGCTTTGTTGCCCCAACTTGCAAGTTCGGCCGGCAGGCAAGCAGCAACCGACGCGTCCCACTGCGATGACGCCGCGCGGACCGCGCGCTCTCAGTAGTTCGGCGGCTGCTGGCGTTGGCAGATCCTACGCGCGCGCGTTCCTACGCTTCGTACTCTACTAGCTCAACCTTGGGCGTAAAACACGTGAAATAAAACATAAACAATTGCGCCGCACAGTGAAATACAATTACACTTATCAGTGAGTGGAAATTATAAAGTTGAGGCGTAACAAACGCGCGCAGATTAGAATAGTCTGCATGGAGGTACAGTTCCGCAGTCGGTGTGGTTGTAAAATTTAATATTTGCGTGCGTGGTACAGTCCGGCGTCATTTCGTGCTGCTGTGCTGCTTTATGGTGCAGTGTGAGTGCGCGCGCGGCCTTTGATAAGGGTTTTATCTGGTCGTGTGCCGTTTGTTACAGCCGGACTGCGTTTTACGGGATTTTTATCCTCGGTTGCCTGCCTGCCGCGTTTTCAACACTATCTGAAGGTGGACCAAGTGCCAACGCAACACTATCATGTTGAATGTTACGGCCGCTAGTGGTTGTGTTCGTGCAAGTCAGGGATTTTGAATAGACTGAGTGATAATCGTGGATTTTTTATAACATGCGAAGTTATTTACTATCAAGAAGTAAGTTTTTTGTACTATATTTACTGCTAAAACCTCCCTAATGTGGATATTGGGCTTTCTTATTTTATTGCACACGGTAGTGCGTAGACCAAGTTCATTGGTATATTTCTTATTGCAGGTTTATAATAATTTATTTTATTTCATGTCAACGAACCAAGTTCTTTCAATCTCAAGGAACTTGGTCAATTTACACCTGATTTGTTTTTGTAAACTAAGATTAGAGTGAATCTATCGAATTTACCATTACTTAGCTTTTCTATTTTATTTCCTTACACGGCAGTACGTACGTATCCAAGTTCTTCTAATTTTGGAGAACTAATCTTCACAACAAATATTTGTGTGAAATTTATTACACTTGTAATTATATATGCACTTAGTATTTGAGTATTTTGCTTCCGGGCGCTTCTTCTGCTGTTTTCGGAACTTGGTCAATATTCACCTAAAGCGTTTTTGGCGATTATTGACATTTATTTGTCTCAACTTTTTATAGATTTATTCTATCTCATACATTGCGTGACCAAGTTGTTCCAATGTCAGGGTACATGGCCTAGATATATTTGTGTAAAATTCATTCGGTCTTTTGATGAGCTCAATATTTTTTTGCCATTGTGATGTACAGTGGTGCGTTTCATCCGTCGTCAGAGAACTTGGCCAATATTTATCTGATATCATTATGCACGCTGATTTATTTGCTTTATAATCACTTAGCTTTTTTTTTACTGAACAAGCCTTCCCATCGTCAACGAAGTTGCCCAATCTTTTTCATTTGAAATGTTTATTTATTCTTATTTATTTATTAATCATTAAGTACTTGTATCTTCATTGAACTGGGCTATTGCGAAATTCGTTTTAATTTAAAAGTCTTGTAGTTCGGTCAGTTTTTAAGTATTTCGTTTCTTGGCACGGTGGTGCGTTGTCACTTGGTCAATATTTGCCTACGAATGTTTTTGTCGAAATCATTGGCATTTATTTATGTTACATTTTTATTTAAGTGCTCTCAATGTCAGGAAACTTGCTTTGGAATTAGCAGGCTCTTTTATTATTTATTCTTGGTGCGTGACCAAGTTCTCCCATCGGCAAAGAACTTAGCCTGTCTTCTCCTGATGTATTGATTTGAAATATATTATAATTTTTTTTTATCTACTCAGTATTTGCGTTTTTTTTTGTGGTAGTGCGTCGTCGTGGTACTTGGCTAATATTCGCTCAAAGCGATTTTGTCGATTTATTATTGTTATTTATATATCTCGAATTCTTGTTGATTTATTCTATCCCATATCAGTGTTTGACCAAGTTCTTACAATATTGGGGAACTTGGTCAATCCTGATCTGTTATATTTCTGTAAAATTCACTAATTTATTTGCTTTACAATCACGTAACTTTTTTTTTTGAAAAATTTGCTGCGCGTCCAAGTTTTTGCAATCTCAGATAACTGGCTAATCTTATATAATAATGAACAACAAATATTTGTTCGAAATTTGTTGTACTTACATAAGTACTTAGTATTTTGCATAGGGGCACCGGGTAGTCTGGGGATTTTGGTCAATATTCAACAAAAGTGTTCTTGTCAAATTCATCTGTGAGGGAACTTGGACAATCTTAACCCGGATTGTTGGTGACACAAACTATATTGAAGTATAGCACTTTATTCCGTCGCACTGCAGTGCGAAACCAAGTTCCTCGCTTTTTATAGAACTTCGTTAATCGTCGCATGGTGGCTATTTCGTCAAACTTAAAGTAAATTTTCTTATGTTGTTGTAAATTTTATATCGCACGTCGGTGAGTTTCCAAGTTATTAAGGAACTTTGTCATTTTCAATATTTCTTTTGTTACTAACATGTTCTTTGCTATTTATAAACGTTGTATTTATTTAGTCAACATTTTATATTTTTTTTAAGTTCACAGCAGTGCGCATCGTGAATTATCGTCTTGTACATGTTTAAGCATTTTATTCTGTCGCACTGCTGTGCGCAACCAAGTTCCTCCCTTGTTAGAGAACTTCGTATAAGGTGTTTTTCTGAAATTCATAGGTAAGTTTTATATTTCATGTTTTTATAAATTTTATATTGCACAGCAGTGCGCTTCCAAGTTCTGTCTGGACCTTAACCCAGATTGGACCTTAACAAAAAATTTTTTAACCATATTTATTGTATTTTAAATCTAATAAGATATAGAATGGACGGCAGTGAGGTAACCTGGTCATTTCTCACACAAAGAGCTCTTGCTAATTGTCTATCTCTATCCTCCACAACCCTTGAGAGTCTCTTGTCATTTAATTCCGTCATCTTGTCATGTCGCAGTGCACCCCGCTTTCATCATCATTCAATTTGCCTCCGCAATGAGTCCTGATCTCGACCCAGGGATCTTGAGTGCTTGTTGGGTTTACGGTTTGCGTGATATCTCGGTCTTCTGCATCGCGACAGACAATATTGTGTTGCCTCCATCTTCTCGAGGCTGTGCCGCACCCTTCAGCTTTATCTATAACGTATGCGCGCCATGTGAAAAATGCAAGGCTTCCTGTCTGCCCTGGTTTTACGAGAGGAGATAATGAAGGTGCACATGCGGTGTAACCACCTGGAGAGGACCACTCGTAACCACCCTAGTCTACCCTACGCAACCTAGAGTTGCTACTAATTGCCACCCGGGAAATGTAGGTCTGAGTCAAAATTTTCAGAATTTACTCCTTGTATTTTATTGCTTCTGGTGGAGCAGCGTAAAGTTGGAATATTTGAGAAGAGCAGCTTTTTATATGCATCCAATTTCGTTTGGACGTGTAAATTGTGCATGTTTGCGTGCTTCGCGTCGTCTCTGCCTGCTCCCACTAATAATGTCAATGCTGCGAAACAAACAACTCAATTGCATTTACATAAACGCGTTTGTTTATTTGTTTATATCGTGCTGGGGGAATGGGAACGCGAGAAGCTGCCATGTGAAGGTCGTAAAGTTCAGCAGCTTATGTCATATTTTACGCACAAGCATTCTCCTCGCGCGCGCTTGCTGCGATCCTGCTGCTGCTGCTGGGATGATGAGATGATGAGACGTTCGTTAATCAACTGCATATTCAGTTCACTTGAAAGTTTCAGGCTGTGGGAGAGAGGTTAGGTTAGAGTTGAGATTTGTGGAATTATCTGTGGCTTTTTGACCTCGAGTCGGACTTATTTTCACAATATTTGATGTAATTTATAAAACGTTATTTTTATTAATCATTTGTTTTCATCTGAACTTAATTTCAGACAGTAATCGATTTTATGAAATAATTTGTTCATTGAAAATCGATAAATCGTTTTGGAAAAATCGTCGATTAATCGACAATAATCGAAGAGTCCATTTCACAGAGTAATCGATTTTTATCAAATAATCGATTAATGAAACAATCGATTTTATGTAATAATCGGCCTCATTAAAGAATCGATATTTCGATTAATACATTTTTCGATTAATCGATTTTTTTTAATGGAAACACAACACTAGTTAATTTGTTGAACTGTCAAGAAGACATTCCATTGAAAACACACAAAAATCCAAACTCCATTACCTATCTACACATTTCACCTATGACTAAATATAGAAAATCGTAAAATGCTTTCCATGCAAATGAATTTAGTTGTTGGTTGCGGAACGCGGGCATAAACACAATGCCATTTCATTCAATAAGACAAATTTTTCACAGCTCCACTAATCGTAGAGCCAAATCTAGCGCCAGCCATGATGGAAACTTTCTTTGCCTTTATTTAGAAGTCGACTAAGCATGAATAATGCGCGTCGTTTATCTTCACATTGGAAAAGGCGCAGTCGAGCTGAACATGGCTGAACACAGAAAGAATTTGTCATACAAAGAAACGAAGAAATAGCAAAATGTCGTTGGCGATGCGTGGCAAAGGCAGGAAATCGAAATTTTTATGGTTTTATTATGAATGTAAATATTATTCAGTTCCTTCCTGGAATATTTCAGGTAGCGAAAACCTATCAGGAGCCGATCTTCACTTTCCTTGAAGGCCATTTACTGAAAACGCAAATATTCTTCATTTGCAAATATTGCATTAGCAGCGTTTGCGAATCAGTTCGTTAGGATAGCTCATAAAAAGCCATCGTGTTAACCCACCAACGCAAACCCTCATTTGGCCCTCGTTACGCAGGCGCTTTTTACTCGCCTCCGTCGAGACTTCAAAAGTCGGCGTCTAATGTACCTTCATCATGTATATACATTTTTCATTAAGTTAAGGGACTCGGGGCCACAATATGCCGCTGATGAGCAAGTGAACTCGCCCTCGGCGAATAAATATATGGCGCATGCGAAGTGTGTGCGATTTTATCTATGGCGATACCATAATTTCGCATAGGGGGAGCTACTTCATCAGGTGCAATATTCACGGGGGAAATTTATATTTGCTAATGTCTGATTCACCGACTGGTTATCAAGTTCAAGTATCTATATTATCACTTAAATGGGGTGGGAAGTAGGGTTGAAGGTAATTCGGATATTTCTCGACTATTAATGTTTTTTTTTTCGGTGATTCGCGTTATTTCGATTATTCGATGATTTTCTTTTTTAATTGGTCCCTTGTCAGCCTATTTCATCATTTTGATTACCTCATTTTTAGTTTGTCGATTACAAGATTTTAATTTTTAAGTAAATTTCTTTACTTTTATGATTATTCGATTTATTTAATTAAATTATTTAAAACGTTTGTGTAGTTCACTTTTTAGTAATCGTTTTTCACTTATTCGATTAACCGAATTTTTATTTTTACAAGTAATCGATTATTTTATTTTATAGTTAGTCGATTTTTTCTCTTTCCGATTAATAGATTTTCGCAATTTTTTAAGATTCGATTTTTACATTTTTAAAACATCGATTTTTTTTAACTTGTACAATTAATCGATTTTTCACTTTGACGAGTAATCGAAGATTTTCTTTTTTTAATTATTTAGTCATTTTTCTTTCTATCGATTTTCACCATTTCGCTCACTTTATTCCTAGTTGCGAAATTACTCGATTTTCATTTTTTTAATTACATTTTGTCAGAAAATAACCGATTCTTTTTACTTTTACGATCAATGGATTTCTCACTGTGACGAATATCTATGATTTTCTTTTTTAATTAGTCCCTTTTCTCTCTCATTTCGGTTTATTCCTTTTTACCTTTGGGGTTATTCGATTTTCAGTTTTTTCATAAAATAAATTATGAAAAAACTTTTTCAAAAAGTGGATTTTTTGTACTTTTGCACTTACTCGATTTATTAGTTTAAACGAATAGGTGAAATATCGTCTAATTTCTTTTTAACAATCTTTTTTTTACTTACTGGAATTAGCAATTCTTCAGTTTTACAAGTAATGATTTTCATTTTCGATTGAGCGATGTTTTCGTTTAATCGAACAGGTAAGGTCTAATATCTGCAGTGTTGCAGGGAGTTAGTTGAGTGGAAGTCTAAAAATCGTTTTTTCGATTAATCGATGATTTTGTTTTTCAATTAGTGCCTCTTTACTCTATCGATTAATAGATTTTCACCATTTTGATTAATTCATTTTTAGTTTATACCATTGTACGATGTACGATGTTTTACTTTCACAATTAATCGATTTTCATCATTTCCATTACTTTATTTTTTTAGCATCTCGATTATTCGATTTTCATTTTTTTATGATTAGATGTTCACTTCAGTAATCGATGCTTTTCCTTTTCGGTTGATCGATGTTTTCGATTTTTCTATTAATCGAATATTCGATAGAATCGGTTCTTAGCTTTCCCATTAATCGATTATTCGATAGAATCGATTCTTAGTTTTCCCATTAATCGATCATTGTTTCGAAACGAATAATCCAATTTTCAGTTACTTCATTTGTTCGATTCCTCATCGATTTTATTAATTTACTTTTTCGATTTATGAATTGATTACATGGTGAGATACTTAGGGGTCAATTTATTTGCGCAAAATGAAAAATTTAATTAGGATTTTTACAAAAAAGTGCAGCACAACATCTTATGTGGTTTTTGCTGTGAGAGAGTATTAATAAATAAAGTTATAAATCGATTAATGGAAAAAAGATCTATAAAGAACAACAAGTAAAAATCGATCAATCGAGTTTCTATCGTACAATTCGAATCCAAACTTAATAAAGTAATTTTATCATAGTTTCGACAATGCCCATGGGCATTCACAACAAGCAAGTTAAGCATTTTCTCTTTCTTCAGCGAACCCTAAATAAATTTGTTGCTTAATTTGCCTAATCGCGTTAGCATAAATTGGCAACACTCCATCAATGTGTAAGAACTACCAGCTCGTTAGTGTGATTTGCTGACGTGGAATTCGGATTTTTACGTCTTTCAAGTCACGAACATTACATTTAAAAGTCAATAAAACACTATAATTACAGTTATTATAATAATTAATCATTAATTTGTTCTTACTACTATCTATTTCTTCTATCTACATATACCTTTAGTTTATCTTTCGTTTCGTACGAGTGTATAACTCATAAGATATTAAGATATTCTATTTCATCGGATACAGTACATGGTGATGTATGATAAACGAGTTAATGTTGTATTATGCAGATAGAAAGATAGATTTATAGAAAACTGGTCGGCATAAATATTTCTACGCGGCTGTTGAAGAAGTAGAGGTACGACGGTGTATTGATTGCAAAATACTTTGAACTTGACCATGCAGCTTGTTCCCAGAACAAATATTACTTGTTTGCGGCTTGCGTGGACGCGGCCACCGCAGGAAAAATGCTTAATCGACAAGTCTACTTGTTGTTCTACCTTGTGTCGGAGCTACCAGCGGAAATTTCTGCACGTTCCTTATTGAATAGCGCTCGTTACGCGTTTGTAACGCAGCTTGTTTTTCTTTCCTCTGGAGATAAATTGAAAACTAACTGGAGTTTTAGTGATAAAAATCAGTTTTAACTGGAAATGACTTTAAAGACAATTGCTTGCAGTGCCAACGCTGTTTTATAATGGATATTCTCCTAGATAGATTTCTATTTAGTAGGATTTTTTGTAAGTAATCGATTTTCACCTCTAGGTGAAGTTATTTTTCGTATCGATTTTTTTCGGTTTCGATTACTAAATTTTCAAAAATTCATAATTTTTAACTTTTACAATTTAATTTTGTTTAATCGAACATGTGAAGATCCATATATTAATTTTTCACCTGTTCGATAAATCGATTTTACATATTTTCTCCGATTAATCTATTTTATGGTTTTATAGATTACTTGTTTTTTATAACGTTTATTTTTATTTTTTGCTAAATTACTTTTTTCTTTTCGATTAATCGATGCTTTTCTTTTTGTTTAGTGTACTATTTCATTTTCGATTTATCTTTTTTCATCGATATATACTATATATCATGTATCGCTTTTCGTAGTTTTCGATTACTAGTTTGTTTTATGGATTTATCAAGTTGATTGAAAAATCAATGAGTTGTTATTTATTGATTTGGATTAAGGGATTTCACGAATATTCCTTTATCAATATTTCGATTAAAGGGATGTTTTTATTCAATTTTTACTTCTTCAAATATTTGAGTTTTATGGTTTCGATTGATAGATTTTAACTTTTACGATTAATCTGTTTTTTAAGTTTTATGAACAATCATAAATACTTTTTTGATTAATTAATTTTCAATTTTTCTATTTTTTACTCTCAGGATCTATACACATTCCATTTATCTATTACTCGATATTTTACTAACATGATTTATCCATTTACAATTTTTGTATTAATCGATTTTTTGTCATTTGCGCTTAATCAACTTTTAACTTTTCTAATAATTAATTATTTATATTGAGGATCCAACCTTCTTTAATTGTTTTATGAATCGTTGTTTCAGATTTATGATTAATCGATTTTTGCCTTTTACGATTAATCGATGCTTTCCCTTACTGATTTCTCCATTTTCTTTTTCTAACAATCAATTTTTCACATTCTCTATTAGTGGATTTTTCACTTTTACGATTAATCGTTTTTTTTTTTGGGATTTGGGAAGTTGATTAACTTCCAATTTTTCCATTAATCGATTTTCAATTACTCTATTAATCGATAATTTTTTTTAACAATTCATCCATTTTCATTTTCTAATAATCGATTTTTTTAATCTAAATTTATTCTAAAAGAAAGAAAATCGATTAATTATAATAGTGAAGAATATATTATTCGGACGACTGAAAAGTCGGTGAATAGAAAAGATAAAAAATCGATTAATAGAAAAGAAAATAAAATCGATTTCTCGCCTTTTCAATTATTCGAGTAATCGATTCTTCACTTTTACAATTAATCGATTTTGTTCCTCTAGATTAATCGATCACGAAATCTAAATTTAAATGAGTAAATTTTAGAAATGGTATGTCAATGAGTCTGATCAACTAACAATTGAATACCAATCACTAATTTAACTCAGTTAGATAATTAATTAAAATAGAGCACTTAACATAAGCTATAAGAAATTATCAGATCAAAATCCTGTAACAAACAGTATAAAACTTTAAAATACATAAAAGCAGCTAAAATAAGAGCAAACTATAATACATGAACGCATAAATTCCGCATAATAAGGTGAATTTTATTATTTTATTAAGCAGTTCGAAGCAGGTATTGCAGACCTTGATTATTATAAGTACACAACTTGCAAGCACACAAATGCGCGTGGATAAATACAAATGTGACTGCGGAGTCGCGTCTTTACGATTTCTAATAAAAGTCGCGAGATAAAGGCATAAATAAAACGCCGAAGGTTAGCTCCTCCAACTGCATGTGATATCTACAGGAGATCAAGATGAAGTTGCGCTTGCTTGGTACACACTCGTATATATTTCGAGCAGTCACGAGATCGTTTTGTCTGGATGGCGACATGGGGAATGGCCCAAGTTCATGTTTTCAGGTGCAATAGACAAGTTCATACTGAAATAACTTATTGTTATTGGCATTGGTTATTGCTGTAGGTGTATAAAGAATTAGGGTTGCAAGCAAACATTTTTCATTAATTCATATCTAGTCGATTTATTTATTTTCCGATAAATCCATTTTTTATTTTATCGATTTGTGATTTTTGCTTTCTTACTTAATTTTTATGTTTTATATTTTGATAATATTTTATAAGATTAATTGATTTACATTTGTTCAATTAATTGGTTTTCATTGGGTAAATGGCAAGTGAAAAACTTTTAAGTAAATACGATTAATCGATACAGAAGTAAATTATTCGAAAAAGTGAGTATGTAATCGATTATTCTTTTTCATTTTGTTGTTTCGATCAAAATTTTATTTTTATTTTTTGCTGATTCATGATTTTCTAGATTAATATACTTTTTCATTTTCAATTTATGGAGTCTTCATTAACATTTTTATTTTATTATCGACTTACAATTTTATAATCATCGATTTTTTGATTTCTCCATTATTCGTTTTTTTTACTTTATCGATTAATCAATATTTTTTGATTGATCGATGTTATACTGTTTGGGTTAATCCGTTTTCATTTTACGCATTTATCGATTAATCGCAAAAGAATTTATCGATTGATAGTAAACTTGAAAAATTGATTAACAGCAAAATTGAACTATACTTTTTTATTTTCAATTTATCGGTTCTTCATTAATACTTACTTTTCGATTATCGACTTTATAATAATAGATTTTTGGATCTCTCGATTAATCGATTTTTTCCTTTATCGATTAATCATTATTTATCGATTGATTATTATATGGTTTGGGTTAATTCGGTTTTAATTTATGCATTAATCAATTAAACGCAAAATAATAAATCGCTTGATAGTAAAATTGAAAAATTGAAAGTGGAGGGATCGAAAAGTGAAAAATCGATTAATAGAAAAATTGATAATCGATTAACCGCGAAAAGCAAAAAATCGATTAATCATAATACTGAAAAAAACGATTAATAAAACAATTTAAAATGGATGAAAAATGGTCAACGAAAAATTGAAAATCGATTAATGAATAAACCAAAACATCGATTAATCGGAAAAGTAAAAAATCGAGTACTAGACAAATGAAATTCGATTAATCGAAAATGCAGAAAATCGATTAATTACACTTAATCCGTCTCAAGATTACTCCTATATATATATGTATGCCTGCTAGGTGCAAATATAAATATTTCCTTTTATATCATTACCTTTTTGCTGTGTACCTTTGCTTGCATTGCAAATTATATTCCAAGCAGTAGGAAACTGGTTATTAATACAGAATCAACTCGCATTAACAACTTTTGCATCCGTCAATCCCCGCGATGTTTAGACTCACTCGCGTCTTGTCACACACATCAACTCCGCAGCCTGCTGCATAAATCGTTCAATTATGATCAACTCCTTTATTAGCTTGCACTTGTGCAGAATTTTCCGATTCGGATTCTCATTACGCAGGCATCACTCACGCGCGCGACGTGCGCGTTTCGCAGCGCCGTGAATTATTGTAATTAACACGAAAACGAAAAAGTGTATTTCACTGCTGTCAATATGAATTACATAATTAACACTTGTTTCTCTTCTTGTTTCAGGTGAGTTGCATCCAATTTCTTCTTTTTACGAGCTGCGCTGCGCTTAATAGCGAAAATATGAGCTGACTTTCAGTGGCAGATAATATTTCAGCTACCAGGTTGGTTTATCGGCGACGCGTTTTGCGTGGGCCTGGCTTTCGCTTGCAGACGAGGCACGACTTTATGGCCGCATATTTATAAGCCTTAATTTGCACTTGAAAACTTTTAAATGCTCCGCCGGCGTTGCAGGCGATTCGTTATGCGAATTTCACTGTGCAAGATCAAAAGCGATTCGAGGGGCTTTACTGATTCAATTCGGGTTGGAATCGTTCAGATTATACAATTTCAAGTTTGGTAATTATTAATTGATCTGCTAAAGGTTTTAATTCGAACGAGATTGGGTTTTGATTTGGATGTTTTCAATCATTTTCTCGATGTGTATATCAAATCGTTTTCAATGTTTTTCGTTTCCTTGATTTCTATAATTGTTTCACGATTGGATTATGAGCGATTTTTAGGTAATCGAAATTTATATCTACTAGGTTAATCAATTTTTATTTTTTTAATCCACGATTATTTTCTTTTTTCCTTTTTTTAATTTTTATATCGATTAATTAATTTTCAGATACAGCGATGAATCGTTTAATTTAAAGTGGATCAATCGATTATTTTCATTTTTATTCATTAATTGATTATTTATCAGTATTGTAGTAATCGATTTACACTTCATTAAACGATTTTTTTTCCGAGTAATCATTTATTTATTTACCCATTGATTTATTTTCACTTAAATCGATTAATCAATCAAGAAAAATGAATTAATCGAAACAATGAAACTGTGATTAATAAAAAATTGATTACATATTCTAAAACGTTAAAAATCAATCAGGTATTCTCAAATACCAATAGCTTTCTTGTTCGATTAATCGATTATTTTTGTTTCGAATGATTGATTTTCACTTCTTCGATTATTCGGTTTTCACTTTTTTAATCGATTTTTATATTAAATGTACTAAGAAGTAGATTTCTGAGTCCAAATTAAATTTTAGCACTAATTTAGTAAAATTAGTTTAATTGAGAATTGTAACTGTAATTAATCCATTAATAAAATCGATTATTTCATAAGTTAACAATCGATTAATCCATTAATAAAAAAATCGATAAAAGACAGTTTATTTATTTACCCATTGATTTATTTTCACTTAAATCGATTAATCAATCAAGAAAAATGAATTAATCGAAACAATGAAACTGTGATTAATAAAAAATTGATTACATATTCTAAAACGTTAAAAATCAATTAGGTATTCTCAAAAAACCGATTAGGCATTCTGAAATATTGATTGCTTTCTTTTTCGTTTTTTTTTGATCTACACTAATCGATTAATCTATTAATCGATAAAATAATCCATAATCAACCGAAAAAAGAAATTAACACGAAATCACGAACAAATCGTTTAATAAACTTTAGTTAAATAAATTAATAGAATTAATAGAAAAATCAATCTATTTGATCGAAATTGTGTGAAACATTTCATGATTTGTTTTTGCGTTTTTACGATTTATTTGCAATTTATTGCGATTGTGTCTGACGCTGCACTTTTCGCATCAATGTATATTCGGTGTAATTCTTCCGAGAAAATCTTGGCGTTGAACTCAACTGTTCTATGCGGTTCTAAAAGGATTAAGAACACAAAGCGCCAACGTTAATCATCTTTATGACTTCTGTGTATACACAACAAGACTGTATATACACTGTGGATAATGAAATCTTGGACCTATAAAACAATACTTTATTTTAATGAATAAATATTAAATCACATTAATTATTAATTAATTAAAATTTTAAACCACAATGACTTATTTTATCGTTGTACCAACGGTAGGAACACAGACAACATAAATCACTTTGTCTTCAATTCAATTCCCTCTATACATTTCAATCTTTTTATATGTTTTATATGCTTCATAAATCGTTTGTAAATACATATCTGTTGTTTACGCGGAGACTTGACTGACACAATCAGTAAATTTCCCGCATATATCATTGGATTACAGTATATTCCGCGAATTTGTCCGAAAATAAATCGATAACTTTAATTTACTGACTTGTTCTTCGTTTGTTGTTCTCAGTTTTCTTTCCATTGTAAGTCTTAAGCCACATTGCGAGTAAATATAAGGGAAGAGAAAGACAGTAAAAAAATAGAGCGTGAATCGAGTATTAAAGATGATACGTGACTTAACGAAATGGAAATGCGTTCCTATCTTAAATCACAATCAGCAGCGCGTGCGTGGTTAATACGGCTGAAAATTAAAGACATTGCTGGAATATTTTTCATTCCGACACTGCGCCAGTGGTATTTGCGTCACGAAGTTCGTGGAATGTCAAGAGTGTGGTGACACAATGTTTGCTGACATACATTACTGGGTGGCATTATGAGCATGAACATGTTAAATACGTATGTAAGGTGTGAGATTCTAGTTGTAAATGACACAAGAAATACAGAGATAGACGTTTTCTCTGTTTTCTTCTGTTTGCAAATTGGATTCTACGTTTAGGTCACTGCAAATTATTAGCGTATGTTTTTTTTACACAAATAAAAATAAATATTTCTAGTTTTTATTAAATCTTCTTATTGGTCAAGATGTAAAATGTGTGATTTTGGACCAAATCACGCTTTGCGGGCGACCGTATTCCTTGTAACTGGTAATATTTTCAACTAAATACCAAACTGGATCTTAATCTATATAAGATTTGCTAGTAAAATACGTACGATTATAGCTTTATATCAATTTATATCAAAATGGCGGCCTTGTAAAGAGAAAACTTTAATTTATACGCGAAAAATGCGAATTAAATTGTACATAAACTGAAAAGTGGCACTGATAACAAAAATGGTGTACGTAATTTACTAGATAATGTTGTTACGAAGCTACAGTTAAAATTTCTAGTGAATATTAGCAATAGTCTCTGAGAACTATGGTCGCCCGATTTGAAAATCTTGTTATAAATTCTAATAAAGAGTTCCAATAGAGAATTTAAGATTAAAATGTTCGTTTTTATTAACTCGACTAAATTTTAAACAAGTTTAGACCGTAGACAAAAAGCTTGTACCTTACGCTATTGTTTGTAAATATTACCTACTTAAATCACGCATTAATTTCCTCGTTTCCGGCGCGGCGATTATCTAATGTTTACTTTAAATTTACATGTCGTCAGCCGCAGTACGCGACAGTCTTAAATACTCGGCTGGAATACAAATTGCAGGAAATTTCACGTCGGGGCGCTTTGTTTGTTTGCGCTTCTCGCGCTTCTTGCTGTGCGTGCAGATGCGCGCTTGTAGATAATGCACAATAGTTGTAAGTGCATCTGCTACTCAAAATTGTTTTCTGAGTGCTGCTCATATCTCATCTGGAACGGAGGACGTTTTACTTGTCATCAAAGTAGTTTTATACCGAAAGAATTGCCGTTTCTTTTTGTTTTCTCTGTCAATTTTCTCTTAAAAATAGAAGAAGGAAAAAGCGTTTGACCTGTTGTTTGTAATCATAATCACAGTATCACATTGTGCAATATTGCAAGTGATGACAAGAGATCAACAAAGCACGGAGTGAGTAACAGAAGCTGGTATTAACCAGACGCAGACACCCTGGAGATTTAGAAAGCTGCGCGTGTTCGGTTGCCATAACGACCTGTGTGTTCCGGTGTGATCCCGAGTCGGGGATATCCCCGGGGATTTTTCATATTTGTATGCGTCTGTTTTAGATGTGAAGGCGTTTGTTATGGATGGGAGTGAACGACATGTCGCTAGCGTCGCTTTTTAGTACGAATTTTTACCACTTGAGTCGCTAGTGTATACAGTCAAATGAAATAGGCATCATTAAATGAGGAATTCATTGTTTCTTTATTTATAGTTGTAGCTTTTTAAGTGTTTATGTTACATATTTGATAAAAAATAAAGAAAATCGCGTAAAAGTGTAAAATCGTTCATCTACGCGTAACTTCTATAATTTGCAGTATTTATTATGTTTAAATGTTATTTTATGGGGAATTTATTCAGCTATTGATTACTTTTTTGATCATAATTTTAACATGTTAAGTTTTGAAGTTAATTGATAAAAACTGAACAAAAGCGTAATTGTTGTATAAGGGTGTTTTATTTGCTTTTAACTTCTGTAATTTTCTGTAAATATTGTAAACTTTATTTATTATTTTATGAGGAATTTAACCAGCTATTGGATTCTTTTTTGATCATAAATTTAGCATTTTTAGTTTTTATTTGAGAAAAACTAAACACAATCGTAATTGGTCTATAAGAGTAAAATCTCCGTATAATTTCTATAATTTTCATAAAATATTTAAAGTTTATTTATTAGTTTATGGGGAATAAACGCCCAGCGCGATTTATTCTCGCGATATTTATATTTAGTCTTGCTTGGTG
>JAODVP010126293.1:9172-22319 GCA_025400035.1 Tetradonia laticeps
TCCAGTGGAACGCAATTATTACGGTCGTGGTCGTTACGGTCGTTAAGTGGAACGCAGAAACAGTAAGTTTTCCACTAAAGTGACGTGATCACAACAGTCGGGGAAAATTCGCATAACCTTAAAATGTAAGATTTAACTTGTAGATGGATAAGAATTCAAAAGATTTATCCTGTATCAGCATGATCAATGGAAATGCATACTTTTTAGTAAATCCGAACAACAAAACATACATACACAAAACCAACCAAAACAGACAAAATTGTAAAAAACGTGCACACAAACTGGCTGCAAAGCTTGATTTGTTGCTGTTTGTCCTGTTTATACTACTTACGGTCTCCCAATGACAACACTGGCCCACCAAAACCTCACCGACTACGCATACGACTTATCCGACCCTTACAACTAAATGAACAACACGTCGGCCTAAGAACAAAATCGAAATAAAATGATCTACTTACGGTGCAGGCGTAGCGGGTTGGGTGTTAGTGTTCTGTAGTTCGCGATCAGTAGGCGGGCCACAGCGGGAGAGAAAGCACAAGGTAGAATCGAGGCGCATCTCCGAGTACATCTCATAGCCGTGCTTGAAGGTGCCGACGAGCAGGGACTTGTCACATTCGGCGTCCCACCACTCGACCGGCACTTGTTCCGTTTGCGGCGTATTTATAGGCAGGGCACTGCGAATCACCACGTAAAAGCCAATTGATAATCAGGACAATTTTGATGCGAACAAAACAGAATCATCATCGCTGCGCTAATCATCATAGGGAAGAGATACACTATGTACAACAACCGGCGGGTGTTTGGTCGACGTGAGAAATTGAATTTTTCGCATTCGCAATTTGGTATTCAACGCTCATTTCTTAGTGCCGTACCCTGTGTCTATCAATCGATTTGCCCCTCGGTGAACACTTACGAGTCGTTACGGTTGGCGTGATTTACACGTGATTATGATATAAATATAGTGCGTGAATAATGTAAATGGTACGTAAAACTATAATGTATGATCAAACCAAATGGCAAATATCAGGGTTAAAAAAGCACCAAAAAAAGCTGAATGAAAACGATCGAATATAAAATGAGTATGAGTAGTGAAAGCGCACTTTGCGCACAATCCTCAACGTGTCGATGTGATTGCGGATTGTGGCGCAGTTACGCAGAGCCAATGAACATAGGCATGGCCACCACAAGCACATGCACAGGTATAAATTCGTGATAAATCAATGGAAACGCAAGCATGTGATACGTACCTAGCGTTGACACCATCAGCGATGTGTTGGACAAGGTCACCGATGATTTCGTGTTTGATGTAGTACAACATTCTTACTCTCAGTAACACCCTGAAAAGTTAGTTTAATTAGGAAATCATAGAGAAAATGTTACAGATTATAATATTTTACTGGTACTAATTTAGTACACACATCATAGCAATGGTAGGTACAGGGTTGCCAGTGCTCAGGAAGGTTAAATATAAGGAAATAGAGATAAAATCACTGGTAACCCTGGTATAGTTCGGATTATAAAGAATTCGAGTATATAATAAGAAAAAACTTACTTATTCGCATGTCGACTCAAATGCTTCTTGTAGTTACTCTCCAAAAATATATCACCATCATACTTCTCACTTTTCGACCAATGATTAGGATCAGTAAGGGCCGCATGGCGAGCTTCCTTAGTAGCAGCTGCTGCTTTATTTTTCTTCTTGTTTCTAATCCCTCTCGGAACAGGATCCTTCAACCCTTGATGATTCTTACTAATTCTCTGTTCACCATTTTCAAGTGGTGAGATTAGATCCCAAATAAATGATCGGATTTTTTCATCACCACGATAAAAACGCAAACAGTATAGGAGCTGAAATATCAATATTTATCACTATCTTTTATACAAATCACATTTTAAATAAATATTCCTACAGCATAAATCAGTGTTTGAGAAGATAATTTGTTTTCATAGAATGCCTAAAGTATTCTCGAAATTAGCATGAAATTCATCATATTAAATCAATCTTTTACTGCTAATAACATTAAAATGTGCATACTTACAATAACTCTAGCACAATCCTCAACATCCTGCTCTCTCCACCCTTTCCTCAGCTGAGAATGCGCCAAAATCTCAGTCCATCTCCCCCAACCAAAAGTAAGTAACCCTCGCTCAATCATGAAACATTCCCGTCTTGCCCAGCTACCATAAACAATCTCATTACTCTCTCTGTTCATCGAATATTCTTCACCACGCAGTCGTTTCCTCTGTTTATCCTTCCTCCTTCTATTCCTCGCCCCAATACCAACATTATCACCCTCCAAATCCGAATCTGAAGAACTCTCCAATTCCGACATATCAATCGCCGCTTCATCATGTCCATATCTCTTAATCTGCGTCCTCCTCCTCGGCTCCGA
The DNA here is from genome assembly GCA_025400035.1 of Tetradonia laticeps. NCBI lineage: Eukaryota > Metazoa > Arthropoda > Insecta > Coleoptera > Staphylinidae > Tetradonia > Tetradonia laticeps. The sequence continues at coordinate 11,566 of JAODVP010126293.1, forward strand.
CAACACCAAATCCTCACTATCATCTTTCTCCGTCGTGTCAATATCAGCCTTCTTCGCCCACTTATTCCAGAAGTCAGGGTCATCGATATTAATATCCGATCGATTATTACTGGCGGCGAATGTAGCCTTACTGAATGTAGACCCCTTCTCAGACTCCATTGTAATAACCTGAGTACGTCTAGCAAGAATTACATCAATATCCTCCTCGCAAAACTTATCTCCGTCGCCTTCATCCAACAAAGCACCATATGCACCCTTCTTGAGGAGATCCTCAATCTCCTTCTTGCTCAACTGCTTATTTCCCGAGTCCTTCCCTTGAGCTGTGTTCATACTTTGTAAAACAGCCTTATCCAACCCGAGTTTCAATGAAGCTTTGTCAAACATCTCACGTTCATATGTATTCCTACAAAGCAGGCGATAGATCTTGACCATTTTCCTCTGTCCAATACGATGACAACGCGCTTGGGCTTGTAAATCATTCTGGGGATTCCAATCACTATCATAAATGATAACTGTATCAGCTGCAGTTAAATTAATACCAAGTCCACCAGCTTTAGTGCAGAGCAAAAACACAAAACGGTCCGAATCAGGTCGGGAGTAGCGATCTATAGCAGCTTGTCGCATATTCCCACGAATCCTACCATCAATACGTTCAAACGGGTACTTCCTATACATGAGATAATCCTCGAGAATGTCTAAACAACGCACCATTTGAGAGAAAATCAAAACACGATGTCCATTAGCCTTCAGCTTCGCTAACAACTTGTCAATCAAAACCATTTTACCACTGCTATTAATCAACGCCTTATAATACGCATCACCATCTTCCCCGTGCTGATTCTTGAACTCGTACTGGATCTGCTCCTCCGCCCCGTTCAATAAATAAGGATGTATACAACACTTACGAAGCTCCATCATCGTATTCATGAGATTTGGGATATTAGCATGTGTAGTTCCCTTCGACAGGAAAGAGAAGTTCCTTTCCAAAATACCCCTATAATATTTCTTCTGAATATTCGTCAATTCAACCTCCACCACAGTCTCTTCTTTAGGAGCAAGACTTTTCTCCACATCCTCCTTCAAACGCCTCAACATCATCGGTTTTAATATAGTCTGAAGTTTCTCTACCTCCGTCTCTGACTTCAAAGCTCCAAAATCTTGCTGGAAAGCCTCGGATGACGGAAACTGCAAAGGTTCTAAGAAATTCAACAATGAGAACAGCTCATTAATATTATTCTGTAAAGGTGTGCCGGATAACAACACCCGATGTTCTAAATTCAACTGTCTGAGACCTTCCAACAACTTGCAATTCCGATTCTTGAGTCTGTGCGCCTCATCTATGACACAAATCCTCCAATTAAACGGCTTCAAATCCACGAAATCAGTGACAATAATCTCGAACGTGGTAATAAGAATGTTGAACTTCGTCACGTCCTTAATAATATTCCCTTTGTCATTCCTATGGTACATCTCATACTCCTGTAACATGTTCCTACTAGCAGCGGATCCATGATACACAACCACATTCATATCAGTCCAACTTTCGATTTCCCTCTGCCAATTAGGAATTGTCGATAATGGAGCAATTACCAAATATGGACCTCTAATACCATAACTATACGCAGCATGTAAAAATGTCAGACTCTGGATGGTCTTCCCCAACCCCATCTCATCAGCTAGTATACAATTTCTCGCGTTGTACCATGAAAATGTCAACCAGTTCAAACCCTCTAACTGGTACTCACGTAAACTGTTTCCGGCTTTGTAAATAGGGGACTTTTCTAGTTTAACCCATTGGTCTTGTAAAGGGCGTTTCCGAGGTTTCCATTCGTTTCTAGGAGGTACTTTACGGAACCTTTCAAATTGCTTGATTTTATCCGGGTCTACATCTTCCTCCAACTCCCAGGTACTGTCCTCGTACTGTAGGGACCTCCACTTTACCAAATAATGACGTACTGTTGTCTTTGTTGCTTGATCTGTGTGTATTGCAACATCTAGAACCCTGTCTACTTCTACATAATCCGGATTGAAGGGTTCATCCTCGGGATTTTCGAAAATATTCATTTGAGAAGCTTGTTTCTGTCGGAATCGTTTGATTTTGTTGGAAATACGCTTGTCTCCTTTATACAGCTCTTCTTCAGTCTTCCATTCACAGTGGAGATAAGAAAAGTTACGGTACTTGACGTAATATTCCTCAACGTCGACCATTTCCACTTCTTCCGGCTCTTCCTGCTTTGGTTCCTCATCTTTGTCATGCTCTGGTTTCTCATCTTTTATTTTTGGTGGTTTCTCTTCTGTAGGAGCTTCGGAAGATTTGGTAATATGATGTACCAAAGGAAGATCTTCCATATCAATTTTATCATCGTCATCAACATCGTCTGCTTCGGATGATCTACTCTCTGATTTGGATTCTAAGACATCCATGGGTAATTCTTTAGTTTCTTGTTCACTAACTTCTTTATTAGATTCCTCAACAATAGGTTTATCAACTTCAAGAGGTGATTCCTCATCTTTTCCTTCTATATCCACTTCCTTAGTTTCATCTTCTAATTGAGGTTCGTCTTCTTTCTTCTCTTGTGTTACTTCTAGGGGTTTTTCATCACCTTCTTTGCCATCTAGCTTCACTTCGTCTTTAGAAGGTTCCGGTACAGGTGCAGGAGCCGGAGATCTTTTCGGTCTCTTTCCCATTCTTGATATCAAAATATGATGCACCACCATACTATCCTCCTCAGTAGTATTCACATAAACAAAGTTGGGTTTATTCACATTAGTCTCCACAACCGCGGGTTTCTCGTCATCCTTCTTCCCAGTAGTAGGGGCTGCTGTAGTCGTAGAAGAGGACCCACCACTCTTCTTACTCTTACTAGAGCTTGAAGATACAGGAGTATCATCATCACTAAAACGCAGCATGACATCATCTATATACTTCTTACGTTGAGTATTCCTGGCTGATCTTCGTTTATTCGACGTATCTTCATCCGGAGGAGGAGACCTAGGAGGTGTAGTGGGCATATCTTCCCCTTCACCTTCTGACAATAACTCCATGGCTCCCTTTCTACGCTTACTCTTACCCGATTTTTTCTTCCCAGTAGAAGATCCACGGCTCCTAGAACTTGAACTAGGCTTGGACCTTCGCGGAGGCCTTTTGGGAAGCTCCTCAATTTCCTTCGGATTGGAATTGTCATCAAACGCATACTCATCCTTTTTCTTGTCTTCATCCGTTTTATCTATAGTTGTCTCTTCTTCAGGAATTTCACACTTATCCTCCTTATCTTCAACTTCCACATCAGCCTCTGGTGTTAATTCCTCTTCCTCGGGCTTATCAACACTATCTTCTTCCTTTGCATCAAGCAGTTCAGAAGTACTAGGTTCCTCTGCAATAGACGAGTCTTCCTCGGGTTCTAGCTTCTCGTCAATTTTGTTCCTAGAGTCAATTAAAGGAGTATCATCCTCACTTAGTACGGTGTCTCTGATTTTATCATCATCTTCAGTCTCATTATCAGCCGTGTCGTCAACACATTCAAGAGGATCTCGAATCTCAGCCTCCAACAAAGGAGGACCAGTTTCCGGTGACGACAACGTAGTAGTCTCAGGCTCTATCTTCTCCATAGTATTTTCCGATTCGGATTGAGGTTTACTGTCTGTATCTCGCGATTCCAAAGCCTCCATTTCATCATGATCGTGATCATGATCATGATCATGATCATGGTCATGGTCAAGATCATGTTCATTATCCATCTCATCCCCATTCTCGAAACTTTTACTGAAAGAATCATCCGTGATACTCTCATCCGGCTCTTTCTTATTTTTCCTAACATACTTCCGTTTAATCCTAGGTTCCTTCGGCTCTCGTTTCTTCCTCTCCTTGGGAGTCTTCGGTGCCTTAGCCTCCTTAGGCGACTTATCACCCTTAGGCTTCCTTCCCTTCTTACCTCTTTTCTTGGGCTTCTCATTATCAAAATCATCCCCGAACGGATCCGACCCAAGCTCGGTCATTTCCGACATGTCACTCGACGGTAAATTCAACCCAGCTCCTGGTGTAACGCAATCCTCGGACACAGGCAGTTGATGATGCATCTGAGACCCCATCGGACTCATATTATTCATATGCGGCATGGAAACAGGTGACAATCCTTTCTCTCCTTTATGCTTCCTCGGTTTTTTCGTCTTGGGAGCTCCACGCCCACGCCCCCTACCTGTAGTGCTAGTAACCTGCGGGCTGTCTATCATGGGAGACGTGAATATAGGACTTTGAAGGACACATTGCGGGCCTCCATTACACTGCTCGGTTTGTTCATGTTGAGTTAAGATGTTGAGTCGTTCTTGTAGATTTACAATCTTTTCTTGGTGTTCAGGCGCGGGTGGCATGCAATACAACTCCTGTAATTGTTGTTGCAGCGCGGCTCTTTCCTGGTGATGACTGATTGGTGGTTGATAGCCCATATTTTCCGTAGGCATAATGGTATGCTGTTGTTGCATGCCGGGCATCATCGCTGTGGACATTCCTGAGTGGATGTTCATGTTTTGATGTGGAGTCATCGGTGTCATACCTTGATGCATATTACGACTCATCGCCATTCCATTAGCACCCATCATATGCTGTGCATTCTGATCATACAACTGAGTCTGTGGAGGGGGCTGTGATGGAGGTTGTTGCTGTTGTTGCATAGGATGGACATTCCCAGATTGTAATCCATGCATTGGCTGCTGCTGCACGGAAGTTAGCATAGACAAGGTCTGATTCTGTGGATGTGCATGCGCATGTTGACCATGCTGGGCTATCATTTGGCTGGTATTTTGTTGATTCATCATTTGTGATTGTGACTGTGTTTGCGTTTGTCCGATTTGTTGCAATTGCATCGTAGTGTCGCTTAGCGAAGTCAGAGAATCCTGCGAGAATACTGAAGTCACATTCGACGGCATTAAGTCATCCATTTGTTTAGGTTTCTGTACCATTTGCTGTTGGTACATCTGCGTCATAGAAGTAACGGTGTTATAATCACCGAAACCTTGACTGCTTGACTGTGAAAGTAGAGAATCTTCGTTCTGCTTATCAACAAGCAGAGAGTCTTGATTAGTACTATTAGCTAGGTCATCCGTGGTGCTAGAAGGAGTCGGTGTAGATGGATGAGACGATGACATTCCTATGCTATTCGAGTTATGAACATCTACGTGCGTGGTGCTGCTCGGCATTTTATCCGGCATGCTGGTTGTGGGACTCTGCACACTCAGATCCTGCTGCGCTTCATTCCTCAGCATCTGCTGTTGCTGCGGCTGCGGCATTTGCTGCTGGGCTACTTGAGATTGTTGGCTTAATTCGGGTAATAACTGCGACTTCATATCAGTCCGCAAGTCGTCTTTGTACATGCTCATCTGAGTATTCTGTATACTACTCGGGATATTCGGAGTGGGAGGCAAGGATTGCTGAGTGGGAGGCACAGGATGCTGATTCTGTGCCATTGGATTCTGGTCCATCATATTCATTCCATTCATGCTCGGCACATGCTGGCGCTGTACATTTTGCTGCTGTACCGGCTGAGCTTGTTGCGAGGGTTGCGGCTGACCCCATTGATCCAACTGCGTTCGATGATGAGGTGACGAGACCGGAATCTGATTGGGTACAGCAGAAGGTCCCATCGCGTTCCTTTGATACGGATATTCGTTATTCGTGCTAGACGGCGGCATGACCATCTGTTCGAGCGCTTGCAGTGTGCTTTGCTGTGAGTAATTCGGTACTGGTGCAGGTGAAGCCGTCGACTTCGGTGTCAGACTAGTCGCTGGCCTGGGACTCAACGTCGTCTGCTGCATTTGCGGGTGCGGCGATAAATTCGGCTTAGCAGGCGACATCACCGGCCGTGGAGACATTTGTGGCGCTTGCGGACGTGGCGACATCTGCGGCCGAGGCGACATTTGCGGCGATAAGTGTGGCAGAGGCGCGCGATACTGCGGACTCGCGTTTCCCATGGGATTCTGACTATGCTTCGCCTGGAACTGCTGGTTAGCTGCAGGCGGTACGTCCATGCCACGCTGCTGCATTTGCTGCATCGGCTGGTGGTACCCCATTCCGGGATGCACCATAGGATTCTGTTGCGTTGGTGGCTGTTGCGGCTGTTGAGTAGGAGCAACGTGCGTCTGTGGAACGTGCGATGGAGGGGCGTGTGATTGCGGTACGTGAGATTGTTGCGTGGGCGGCACGTGCGACTGGGCCGATGGATGGACCGGATGTGCCTGTGCCGCTGAATGGCCAGGATGTGTTTGGGCAGCTGGATGACCGGGATGCGCCTGGCCCATGTGGCCAGCCGGCGCGGCGGCGTGCGCGGCATGCGTCATGGCCTGGCTGTGACCCATGTGGTTATACTGTTGCGCTTGCGAGGCGCCCATATCCATTTGGTGATGCGTTTGTGGGTACTGATGGTGGTGCGGCATGCGTTGGTGCATATAACCGCCGTAAGCCGCCTGTGCGGCGGCTTGTGCTGCGGTGGGATACGCGGTGCCTTGAGGATAATGAGTAGCCGCGTGCCGCTGTTGTATGGGATAGCTGGCCTGGTGCGGCTGCTGCATCATGGGGTGTTGCGTGGGAGGATACTGCTGTTTCTGCTGCTCCTGCTGGTAACCCATGTGCTGCTGCCGGTACGCGTTCATCTGTTGATATCGATGCATGGGGTAACCGCTATGTTGGGTCCACCCTGCTTGCGCAGCTGCTTGCATACCTAAAGTTATATTATAATCATCACTACCTTGTTGTTTTTATATGTGTTTTGGAGTAACTTACTCATTTGATCAGGCATGGAGTACATGTTATCCGGTTGATAAGGATACTGACTCGCCCCCCCTTGTGGGGCGGGCGGACGAGCCATTTGGCGTTGATGCTGTGGATATCCGGCCCCCGGCGGGCCCATGGGCCTGTCGGCGCCGTACCCCTGCGCGTACATATTCTGCGCGTTCGGATCCATGTGGTTGAACTCGCCTGCACCACCGAACGAAGCCAACTTCTGCAGCGGCGTCTCCTGTTGCTGCTGCAACTACAATCAGGTCGCGAATGCATTAGCTAGTTAGCTACCAGCGGCATTGTCTTAAATAGCGAATGGTATAGAAAGCGAAATTACATTTTTCCTTGCGTGTACCTGTGAGTAGGTAGGCTGTTGCTGTGGCTGTTGCTGCTGTTGCGGGAACGACGGGTTTGCATTGCGCGCTCCAGTCACCGCTGACTCGAAGTTATCGTTGCCCAGTTCGGGCAGGCCTTCCAACATACCTCCATCTTCGCCGAATAGGTCGTATGACTCCATCGCTTTATGCGGCACATATCGGGGCCTCGATGATGCTCATCTCATCACAGCATCTCTGCGAAACGACAAACAATCACATACCAAGTCACACGATTAGCGAAAATCGATAAATGCAGCGGGTCGGCCCACCACGCGCGCAAATAAACTGCATGTTTATTACTCGTCAATTATAATTACGATGATTTGAATTTATGTATGTTGCTAGAGTATTCAGTCGAAAGGGGAAAAGCTATACGCTTATGCTTATAAATCAACAAAAGCTGTACGACTTTTCTCCCTCAGACCAAAGACTTACACACATCAACACGCATCAACAACGAGACAAACTTGAGAAAATAAAAGTAACTAAACTGTGTAGATAAAACCATAATTTGAGGTTATAAAAATATCACGTACTCACTAAAGTAATATTGTGCGTTTCACGGCATGCACGTCGAGTATGAACGGTGTAAACAACAGACGCGTAGCATCCATAACGCCATCTCAGCGCCTGCCGCCGCCGACGAGACTGGCGGCGGCGGTGCGGCGCGAGTGATTAAATCGAGGTAGAAATGAATGAGATAAAATACAGAGCGAGCGCAGAGCGAGGGACATCGAGCCGGCGAGAGACCCGCGCATGTATTATTGATTTTTTAGATAAAATTGGCGAGCGCCGCAGCATGGCACCGCCGAGTGGCCGGCAAGTGCGCGAGAGTCAAGACCGCCGATTAACAATACGGGGACGCACGACGAGGGTCACGCGAAGATGGACGCCAGCGCCGCGCATCGAATGTCACTCACGCGACTCACTCCGCTTCTTCGGCGGCGCGCAGCACAACCCGTTGCGACCCAAGCGCGCGACCTATAATGCCGGGTCCAACTGCGCGCCCGCGTATAAGTCGTCATGGTGACGCGCCACCCGAAAGCGAGATCTGTTGCATGTGTGGGTGTGCGAGCGCTACACCTTCGTTCGCAAAAAATCCCCAAGTCAACACACGCTCTGTTTGTCACCCTCGCGCATTGCCCAAATAGTTGCGGTGTCTCTTTTACTCTTATTACGCATTAAGGAAGTATAAAGTGCTGAGGAACCAGACAGACAGGAAGAGGCGAGACGTAGACAGATATAGAGACAAATGAAGAGAGGGATCATCCCCTTCTCCAAGGCTAGTAGTATCGGGCATTATAGAGGAAATTTTACTAAAATAAACAAATTTGGAAGGGGCAAGAACACAATGTGGGACCCGGGAGTTGCGTCATTCAAGATTGATTAGTAGCTACTGTTACGTACAGTACGATATTGGAAATGAAAGTGGTGGGGTTGGATATAAGGAAATAAATGCCGCAACGAGTTGTTGACTTGGGGTGTCACGTAAAAGGGCTGTGCATTAAGAAAATCTGAGTATAAGACAATTGTATCTATCTATAGATAGGTACAGTATGTTTTTCGATATGGGGAACTGACTTTCAGGATTATCTGTTCAGGCCTATGTATTTTAGATCAACTTCAAAATCAGTTCCGTATATCTAAAAACAAAGTCTACGTACGACAGCAATGAAGAAAGTGATTTATTTTTATAAATATTAATACAATTACATGAAAATAACACGAAAAAAATTGGCGTGATCCAGACTCGAACCGGAATCCATCAAGGCAATCAACCGGCAATTGATTGATTCCGGTTCGAGTCCGGAGGCCAATCTTTTCTTTATAATTTGAATTCACCCTAAATAAATTTGTACTTAGTATGTGGACTACCCTCGTATGTTATAGGACCTTTTGAAGCTATACATAGATAGACTTCCAATTTCAGTGAATCTCTGAAGACCCATTTGCAATTTATAATAAGTAATAACAAATTTTAATATTTTCGGTCCTAGTCGTAAATTTGCTTCTCTATTATGCATCCTAATCAATTAGGCTAAAAAACTCGTAAAATTGTTCATTTTGCTTTGTAGGCAATATAGAGGGTGCGTCAGAACTGCACCAACAAACTTTCAAGGATTGTACGGGATTTTTTTTCTGATCAGTGTGATATTAGTGACCTAAGGGTTCCGGTCATTCGTTACGGAGTTATTATACTTCGTTCTTATGAGCAATTGTGCGAATGACAACTTTTATCGAACCAGAACTTTAGCCACAAACTTTCAAAAGTTAATCACGGATATTCCCTGCGTATTTTGATAGTCTAGTTTTTTGTATATGTAGAATTATACTTAAAAGAATTTCAATGTGCAAGATGATGGAAACGTTACAGAGATATTACAATTTGTTTTCGTGAAGAAATGCGTATTTACACGACAACAAAATGGAAGAATTTCGCAATAACTCCCGAACAATCTCTGAAAATTTCTTGGTCAGGTTCTGACTCACCCTGTATACTCACTTTTCTTGCCTAGACGAAATATTACATTCTTTCCGAGTCTGGTGAACTTTCAATTAATAGTCAGAAATTTTACTTTCTCTAGAAATATATTTTATTTTTATTGTTTAATTATGCCTTTACCACCAAAAATAATTAAATTGAGACTTTGTAGAGACTACGCGGAAAAATTCAGTTTTGATAAGTGCAGCATAAATTACAGGGTGCACTGATTTCAGGATCATGTGAAATCAGATCCATGAAAAATGCCAGAATAAATTAATGAAAAGTATGCTATGGCTGGGATCTTTGGCCTAGGAATTTATGTGACAACTTAACGGCTCGGGTGCATCGCCCGATCCATTGCAAATGCTATAGAAATACTTATTCTATTCATGAAAGTTAAAGAATAGTAAAGAAACGCGGCGTTTCTCACTTGAATCAAAGGTTTTACGTTACGACCTTTCGAATCAATCAGCAGCCTAATAAGAGGTCACCGCGCTGGACTCCTTGTGGGTTTGTACGTAACAATACATTGTATGGCTTGATCAAATCTTTTATTCCATAAATTTATGATTGTCATTCATTAATTCCGAAGAAATGCTATCATATCTAGATTTGATAATTTTTACTAAAGATTCCAGCTCATTGTCTTATCTGTCGCGATTTACTTAACTCTATAACACAGGCCAACAGAATGAAAAGAATAATCGACCATATAAATGAAACATGCTAACTTTTGGTATTTGAGTTATCTTGAATTCAGTTTTCTTTTTAATTTACGAAAATCAAATTATTTAGGACGAAAGTTGAGAAAATGACGATTTTAAGGGTTTTTTCAAGCGTTGTCTTTTGTTCTGTTCACCTGAGTGCTTCTGGAAAAATTGATTATGTGTCTATAAAATTGGAAGAATTTCTGACGTTAATTACGATAATTATACAATAAATTGTATGTCGCGTTCTGTCACATTAGTAAAACCCACATTTGTTTCTCTCCCTTACACTTGTGGAGACTGAATAAAATTACATTTTTTTTACTTCATTTATTTTATAGCTATCACTAGAACTTTCAGAATTCACTCTAATTTCGTATACACGTGTTCAAACGCCAACTGAACACCTTTGAATT
>JAODVP010126402.1:7932-22274 GCA_025400035.1 Tetradonia laticeps
CATTCCATAAATTATTCACTTACACATAGTTAACGTCCATCCACGTGTTCGGTTTACATTCACTCTTCATTCATACTAATTCCATTATAGGAGCATACATATGCATATAGATGTCACTGCATTTGACATTACAAATTCACATACAAAAAATCTGGTAGTGTTCCTAACCTAACTTAATGTATGCATGAATGCCCAGACAGAAAGTTATCGCCTTCGCTAAGTGCAAATATGCGTAAACTTGAAGCTCCCGGAAAAGATAAACACTTTATAATCCAATCTCAACGCCTGGAGGGACATTTTGAGACTTGGGGATTTGAGGAGCTTACTGAAAGTACACTAGAAGCACAACGTAAAACTGAAAGAATTCAACTGAAAGTATACCATGTAATCTTAGAGGAAACTATAAAAAAACAGCATCCAAAGAAACAAACGAACAATTGAAGAAGATGTACTTTTAAACTTCGACTTGAAAGTTTTGCTTTTCTTCTTTCTGGTTAGTGTTATCAAGCATTTACGGGAATTTAAAGGAATTTCTCTTAATTAGATAGCTGCTACAGGAACGCCTGGGACTTATCACTACAATTTATTGTGTTTACTCTACGCAACTTTATTGTTTCTATCTCTAGGGTCCAGTTAATTCTTTTCTCTCTGCCTTATCTGTTTTTGTCATTAAAGGTTTTTTGTCTTCTTGATCTTCCTCATCTCCGGTCTGCATCAGTACATCCGGACTTCCTGTTTCGCTGTTTCCAACTAAACTCTCTTAATCTCCTGTTCCCTTGCTTTATTTATAAGAATATTACCTCCCTTTGGACCTCTTTAACCATCCGTCCAGCCGTGACATAGTTTCTTTTATATGTTAAACAGATATTTAGTATAGGTTTGTCCATTTGCACAAGAAGAACCAGATATTAAAAACCGATATCTCTTATAGTTAAACAATAATTAGCAGTAGGCGTTGTGAGGTCGACATCCTTTCAAAATTTAAAAGAGGTATGGAAAAAACAGCTTTCCGCAGACTCTAGTGTGAAGTGTGCACAGTTCTTCCTGCACCGAGCAGAAGTGAGCCGAAATTCCAATTTATAGAAATGTATCAATCAATATCGATAGTCGAAATCATGCCAAAAATATATGTGGGAAGAAATGAAAGGGTATAAGAATAGATTAAGGGGAAACGATTTCATTTTTTATTGCTATCTAGTTACCTATATCTGCTGGTAGAATGAGGAAGATGGTAATCATCGTCTGGTAGAGAAGAAAATTATAATTGTTTTTGCTGCTTGAAAGCAAAAGCTGAACTTTTCCTTTTCAAACTGAAAAACAGCGACTGTAAGTGAAATTTAACATTAGATTTCAACCGGAAGCGACCTAAACCCCGCAGGATAGACTAGTTTCTCTTTATCTTTTATAGGTGTTCGTTTACTTAATACGTAAAACTTCTAGAGCGTGAATACTACCCTCTTTTTATTCTGTATACATTTACCTACCTGTTTCATTATTCATCTCCCATTGTTTATTATTTGCTCTTTTACATTAATTTAATCTCACCATCCTAGGCCCCCCTCAAGTGTCCTAATAGCACAACATCCAATTTATTTCATTTCCCTGAGCCCGCGCCACGTTAAGTGCTTCTTGCTTTCAGTTTTCCGAAGATAACCAACCCTCAAGTCTTGCAGCCAGCATCCTATCCAGCAGGATCTAATATCAAAGCGGCTGCTTTAATTCCATGGAATTATATATAATGAAACGCAATATCTTCTACACGGCTAGCGAACACTGATAATAAATTTAAAACTGCGCAGTAAGCAAAAGAAACCAGAAAATGAAGAAGATGGCATTGAGAATAGGGGAAAGTGAAAAGATCTCATATTTTTTTACTGCTATTTAGACACCTATATCTGGTGGTATAACGAAGTAATCATTATCTTCTAGAGAAGAAAATTATAATTGTCTTTGCAAAATGTTATCAAACAGCGCAACTGAAAAACTACGACTGTAAGTGAAATGAAAAACACTACAATGGAATAGCTTCAACAGTCCCCATTATAGAGGGGTTTTCACAAACTGTCGACACAAGCACTGCACGAAGTTAACCGAAAAGGAATTAATGGCGCATCGATCAGGAGCAGATGTTGTGCCCGAAGCGAACCCGGAACCCGGATGTCAAGTCCACTTGACACTTACGGTATTTATTGAGGCCGATTTTTCATGCACCCTTTTTACTCCCCTATCCCCAAGCATAAGCATAAGCCTAACCAAATACTAACTGCCTACCAAGAAAGATAAGAGCGTAAAAAAGTAAAACAAAATGGAATAACTTCCACACAGAGAAAAAACGAACAAAAATGCAAAAAGGATTTAGACATTTATAGTATAAGGTATTCAGAAGTGTGATTAACTCTTAATATACCCCAAGACCCTAGCCTAAATCACAACAATTAATTTCTACGATCAATTAATCCTCACAGTAATCTGGGTTGCCTAGATTAATAAATTCTTTACAACCCCTGCAATTCCACTATCCCTTTTGCATCATTTAAGCAAACAGTGCAAAACTCGTCTTGATGACTGTGACGTTAAGTCCTTGATAACAAGGAATGAGTCTTCCCAACCAACATCTTCCTGCTGTCTAGTCTTTAACTTCCGGCACTTTCACGAAGTACTAAATACTACCAAAATCCAGACAAACATGGCGTACAATAGCACAACTATCAACGTGGCATTGTAACAGAAGGAAGGAGGAAGGCGGAAAACCTCTATCATTTCCCCTCATTTCGTGAACCTTGGTAATTCCTTCATCACGGCCCAACTAACTGGATGGTGACAAAAAGAGAAGCAGCACAAGGAAGTAGCAAGGCATTTCACAAGGATTCAAGCTACGTGACTGAGAGATGCATAGAGAAAGATAGAGACAGATGAAGGCAACTGTTGAGATTTGCGAGTTGGGAACAGGTGGAGGTTATGTTTAACTTGAGTGGGAGTGTTGGGATGTTTTCCCAATTTTTCCTTTGCAGCCATTTCAACCTTTGCAACTTCCTACTCATTTTGTTTTACGGTATGTGCTCAATCCAAGCGCATCTGTTACTATTCTACTGACTACAGAAATATACAGGATGTTGCCTCATTCATCAAAATTTTAAAAAATTCTAATCAGTATAGACAGAAGATTAATATAACAGCAGAAGCAAAATTTCAACCACATTAACAGAATAGCTCACATTAATTATACTGATACAATTTCTTATTTTATACAATTATTTTAATACAAAGTTAGGCGAACAAACACCAAGTCTAACAAAATATTTCCCCTGATACATCCCTCCCTATTGTGACGCCTTGTGTGCGTAGATAACCAATGCCTATTTACTTTCCTTCGAATTTCCTCGTAGGTCTCCAACCTTCCTTCAGTTTCCATAGAGTTTCGAGGAGTTTCCTTCTTATGCTTCACAGACACTTTCCCACTTCAACTGTTTCATAAAGACCCTACAATTTCTACATTTAGATATCTGTGTAATATCATTTCCCCCGTGAAATATAGTATAACGTAATATAAACACATCGGAACCAGATAAAAAATGTCTCCTCTATAGTATACAATACTTGCATACAACACTTTATGCCATCCGAAAAAGTCACGAAAAGTCGGTACGAAACTACAGCTACAACGAAGGCAAAAGTACCGATACAAGTCTTTTATATAAATATCTGGATCAGATGGCTGCGGTGCCGACACGTACAGCCATAAATATCAAGAGAAATTTCCAAGGGTGAAAATCGGTAGACAAAGAAAATTGCAAATTTCCAGGGACGACCAGAGACGTAAATCAGAAGGAAATAGACAATAACAAGCACTGGAAAAGCTGACAAGGTGAAATACTGCAATAGAGCAGGATGACGAGAGAAAAGAGATAACATATGCATGCAGGTTTGCATAACGTCTAATAACGTAGTTAGTATAAGAAGACGTAGACATTTCAGGGAATTGCTTTTTCGGATTCTAAAAAATCGATATTTTCTTTTTTATAGAATCTTCCATGCCCGCATTATCTTCATTCATAGGAGCTAGGTAATTCAATCATTTCTTAAGTAAAATTTTATAGTTTTATTATTTATAGGTATTCTTCGTTTAGTAGGATTCAAAGATTTACGATGCTTCATCTTCTTTCATTCTCCTTCATTTAATTTTCTTCCTCTTAATGTCATTTTTAGGGCTTATCCCAGTCTGAAGACACGTTATAATCCGATAACCTGTGATAACGATACTGCTAATGAACTTAATGTCGCCTTATCAAATCTTTCCAATAATATAAAGCCAGTGAAAATAAGTCATAATCCCCGAATGCGATACTGATTCTATTACCTCTCATGATATGATATACTCATGCAAAATGTTGCATGCATTATGTTAACATTTTTATAACCAATGAATCAATATTTATAATATTGCTTATCTTCGTTGCCAATACCTTGAAAATGAAAAAACTTGTTTTGATTTCGTCTGGAACTCGGGAAATAGTACTTTTAGATTTTAAGAGAAGTCATGAAATTTACTGTCAATACCAAGACTTCTCGTCATGAAAATAAGAAATCTTGAAAAATCTTAACTTACATCGAAAAAGCCCAAACGTATTTGCTTATGAAAAAGATTTTAACATGGTATTTTTAGATTTATTAAATACACTTTTTTACTAGAACTAAACACAAAAATGTATTGTAAAAATAATAAATGAAAAGCCTATTGAAACTAAAATTGGAAACGAGATTGTATTTTAAATATCAAGGTTAAAACAGGTACAATACATTTTAAAATCGGAATTCATAAGCCATGTTTTAACCAGGGCTGGCAAGATCCCGGACTTTTCAAATAAAACCAACCCAACAGGTTAAAACCGGTTTTATCGGCTTAAAATCGTGTTTAATATTATTCATATTATGTAATTTTATTCTGCTCATTTTAGTTTACCTATTAGTATATTAGTTAATGGAGTAAATATAAATAAATAATAATACGCAACCCCTGATATTGCATTTACAACCTAGATATCAATGTTATTTTTATTTGAAACTTTAACCATAGCTATAGGTATAGTGCGATGAATTTTGTGTGGGTTTTACCTGCTATGGGTTTTTTCCCTTGGGTAAAACCGATTTTAACTGGATGGGTTTAACTAGGTTGGGCAAATCGATACCAGCCCTGGTTTTAAGGCACATAACACTCTATATCGCTTCAACGCCTAGCTGATTTCCTGGCTTGGTTATTGTTGTTCTTTTTGAAAATATCCGAGAAAATTCTTGACCATTTTCTATCATGACGGGTGCCTTCTCCACCAAGCAAATAACTTCTTAGTATTTCCTGTCCTGATTCATATAACTACTGTAGAACTCGGTTATAGCGTCATCGAAGGGGCCGTAAAAATAGTGACGCAATAACCGAATGTCGTTATAACCGTAGATGCAAATTTTTAATGTCACCCTTCTTTTTAAATATTACATTATTTTTTGAATACACGGTACTAAAATTCATGTTTGACCATTATTGTGCGTACCTAAAGTTTACAATAGAAATTATGTGTAGAAATCTATATTTTTTTCTATTTTTCAATGTTAAAAATATCGCCCCTACAAATCGTAAATGACACAGTAACAGGGTTGCGCATTAAAATATGACGTTATAAATAAAATACATTAGTTTAATAGGGAATTAGAATGTCTTTTTAAAAATATACGCACTAACCGAATTGTCGCACAAACCTAACCTAACCTAACCGAATTGTCGCACAAAGCGAGGACATTATAATCAAGATCTATTGTATTTTTCAACTTGTTGTGCGCAACTCCCATTTTTATGCAAGAGATGGCTAGCAAACACGACGTTTAATCTAAAATTCAAGATCTTGAAAATTTTTTAATCTAGGCAAGATATAAGATGTCGAGAAATCGTCAAGACAATACTTGATTTTATCTCATGACATGAGAAGATATCTTGTTTTCTCGACTAATAATTGCTTTATCCATCGACTGGAATATTTAAAGCTAATTTAAAAAAAAGAAGAACGAAAGAAAAAGAAGAAAATTTTAATGTTTAGGGTAATACAATCAATCATGAACCTTACATTGCTAAAAGGAAAATTAATGTATTTTTTTTATATTTGAATACTTGAAATACAGGGAAACCTATCATAAGCGCTATCATAATTAAACGTCTTTATTGTTAGTGGGATAATTGTACGGTCCCTTCTCAACCAGTATTGTTATTAGATATTGCAGTCGTTAGAACTTACACACGATGTGAAAGAAAAGCCGTGTGAGTCGTGCGAGATTTAAACACAGGAAAAAGAACAAATTAACTAATGAAACAATTGAAGATAGCAAAAATACTGGTGCGCAATATCCTAAAAGACGAGAACAAAATTATTGAAACTTAACCTGGCAACTAAAAAATTAACGAAATGGAATAGCAAAAAATATATTGTTTGTTAAATCATATCTGTGGAATTGGTATTTATTAAACATAACGAATAAAATGAGGATGAACGCTAGTACCTACATATTTCTTTCAATTTACTTTATATTTATGATGCAACGTCTACTAGACGGAAAACTGTCTACAAGGGAAATTATTTTGTCCTCTTAGAAGAGGCTTCACTGTTTATGGATAAAGAAAATCGTGTAATCCTAAAATCTAGATAAAATCAAATTTCAAAACTTAAACTTTTATGTTTTCAGCAATAAATGAAGACTGGAAAAAATAATATAATTTCCAAAATTTATAGAAGAATATTAGATATGCAAATAAGCAAATTTAACAATCAATACATACTACCACCATATAACCTAAGATAAAAAAAAAACTTTTAAATCTCCTGAGCGCACAAAATTCAAGTTTTTCTCCCAATCTGCATCCCAGTCCTTTTCGACCCACCCATCCACACCTAAATCCACACTCACCGGTTGAACAGCTTCACACAATCACCGGTTATACAGCCTCAGCATAAGACGCGAGAGACGCGACGTGAGACACGGGGATAAGAAATAACCGTAAATTCAAGGACATAAATTCGCGCAAGTAGCGCAGACACATCTCGCATGCATCTGGTGCGCGCTTGAATTACGACGTTTAATTATAGCATGTATCAGTAGTATATATGTGTAGCTTACTATAAATTGCAATTTGTTACAAAACTTCGCTACAATCATAACAAATAATTCAGTATTTATAAGTAAGTAGTTATTCTTGCAACACCCGGTATGGTAATAATTGTAAATTATCCCCAGGAGTTCAGCGGTGCATTATAAACGCGGAGCAGGTATCACTTCACATTACCCGGAAATTATTTATTTGTCCGTAGGGATCCAACCCCGAAATTATACGCAGTGGGCTACACAATGTTCACCTACGCCTATAGTCACTACATCACAACGTCCACAGCGAAATATATCAGGCCCACCCACAAAACAATGCACAATGCACGTTAATTAACAAAACTCACTTGACAACTCAACAAAATTCAACTTAACTTATCTCATCATGGAAGAAATATCCCAAAATCTTTCAAATAAACATTCTAAATAAGTAATAGAAATAATAGAAATCAAATGGAAACAATATAGTTTTTAATGGAATCGTAAATATTACAAGAATATAAGATTTTGAAATAAAATCACATTGTGGACTCCGACTATATGCAACTCTTAATACACCGCATTTTATTCGGTATAACATCACTAGACGGCGCTAGCTACACTAAATCGCACAATTAACGAAAGAAGTTTCAAAGCGTAGATCGTGCAGATCGTGTACGTACCGATTGGGCGTCATCTGTTCCTGCTGCTGCGCCGTAACAGTCGCAGCCGGCTGATGCTGCTGGATGGCGGCGGCGCGCTGTTTGGCCGCCTGCTTGTGCCTCGAGAGGGCGAAGAAGAGCGCGAGGATCGCCTTCAGGCGACCGTCGCGCAGATCCTGACCCGAGACGCTCTCAACGCCGGCGACATGCTGGGTCCGCAGTGCGCTCAGGCACAGATTTATGTTGTCCAACTACAACAAGAGAAAATGCATCGTTAATTCCATCAGACGACCATTTACATACGATATATATGCATATAAAACATTTCATATTATTACATACGATGATTGTATGGAGTTGGTTTTAATATGGGTGCGCAGTCAAAGGCCATATGAAACAACATATGTTTGGTTGCCTAACGTATTTTTAGTGATTTTTATGATCACGATGTACTATAGCTCATATATTTTAATTATTTTGGTGCCCACAACAAAATGTTAATTGTTACTTATTGCTTATTGTTACCGGACACAATACGAATGCGCATGTGCAATCGATGTGTCATACTAGTTGCCAACTTTCTCTTTACATATTTTAATATTTCACAATTATGTAGATACATACACCCAGTTGCTTTTAACGTAATTTGTTTGGTTGGTGGCGTTATGAGAAAAATAATATTGTAACTAAAATATCTTATATTATAATTGACTGGCAATGGTCAAGCCTGTCAAAGGTTTCGATATGAAACATGAATATTGATATAAAATGGCACAAAAACTGAATTGAATATTGTCATTTTTTTAAACGAATCTATAGACTCTCTTGAATAAATTAAGTTGATATTTCTCTTTAAGTCATGTTTATTTGGTATTTCAGAGTAGTCAAAGAGTTTATTCGCATTCGTGCTGTTTGAGTTGCGGAAATTTATGTGGCTAACACACGCAAATGAAATTGTTTGAATGTATCACTATAAATTATGAGTTATTATGATGTGATAAGAAGTTTTTAAAGATAAGTCATGATAGTTATAATTACTTGCTGAACCGAAGCTATTATATTTTAGTTGTATGAATTGTAAAAATTAAACAAACGTGCTAAATCTACATAATAATTATGCTATATATTTATTAATTTAATTATGTAGTCATTGACAAAGGATTCATTACATTTTCTTGCTCCTTTTATAGTTTCATTATATACATTTACACACGTGCAGATATTATTGTAGATAGGAATAAAAACAATGACACTTTGTACTTTATCCTATTTAAACATCGTTCTTTGTTCTATCCTGCGCTGTTGAAATTTAAATTTCCTTGCAGTAACAAACGATGCACCCACGAACTGTGTACCTATGCAACTCATTTGCATATTTGCTCGACTGACAATGACCCGAGTCAATACTGGTTTGATTCTGTTCCTATACTTCACTATCTACACTTATAGCATCGTATTTTATCTCGCCTCTAGTTCTGCATCACAATTTATCAAAATAATGATAGCACAATGAGGATCAAAAAGATTATATTTGTACGGAGAAAATATGTACATACTTGAAAAAGAACTCTTGGTTCTTTTATCAATTTTACTATTGATTTGTAGTTAGCACTTCTAAATTCACCCTATTCATTCGATTAAATTGATATAAGAAAAAAAGAAAACATGCGTCGAATACAGCAGGTAGAATTTCGGCTTAATTAAGTATTGCCCAACTGTATTCATGCATAACTATCGAAAATCCCATTAAAACCTTGAGAAAATCATTAAACCATAACACTCAGACACCTCATTGATGACTAATAAAATATCTTCCCACAATTCTCAATTCCCAATCTCAAATTCTCAATAACACCTATTAAAATAATAATAATAGACTTAACCTTCTCGTAATGAAAATTTTCTAATAATAATAAGGTTTCCTTCTAATACGTTTGACTGTAGACATTTAACAGAAATCCATTCTACTTTTAATTTCAATTTAATTATACGTTTCATGATGAAAGGGGAGGACAATCCATTGATTGGTATATAAAAGGTATGTAATAGAAAACATACAATGCAGTAAAGTGCCAGATCATCATTTCGACCCATCCAGGTACAGGTAGATTTAACGTAGTAGAAAACTGCATCCAAACAAAAAAAATGAAAAAAGTCTGTATACAATGTGGATCCCCATGTGGATAGGGATGAAAAGTGGAAAATTGCAGATTTATTCAATCAATAACTAGGGAAGGGAAATGGAAACAAGGAAACAATTGAATGCACTCGTTATAATTCTCATTTTCCACTCGACGTGTAGGTACCGATGAAGCCAAACAACCAAACACAAAAAATGAAAATACAAATACAAATCAACATAGAAAAAGGAAGATAAATGGAAATGGACGTCGAAGTGGAAATGCTAATTGAAATGGAAATGGAAAAATAGCACAATGACTGTGTTTGCAAGAGTCCAGTGTGTAAAATTATTAGTTATTTTTTATTATACATTGATTATATGGTCCTAGGTTCTAAGAAATTAAAAATATTGCAGAGTGACAAAATATAGACTATTATTTGTTCATTTAGACTAATTTTATTGGGCACTTGTTTCCCCCGTTGGTGTAATTGAACCAAAAAACATATTTTCGAGAACTGATTTATTTTTGTTTTCTTGTGTAGTTATAGTTTTAAAGTTGTTGTATGATGAAGATTTTTTTAATGATGCGAATAGGCCCCTGCGTTAGGTATGTACACTATTTGAATGGCAACCGTAGCTATAAATTAAAGTTTCATTGCATTTGTATGAATGTGTGAAGTCAGGTAATAATAAGTAACTGTTTATTAATATTTAACCAGCACACCGTTAAAACTGTTGCTTGTCCTAAACATTGATGAATTCAATATCGTGATGGCATACATCAAACTTCACGCTTCACTAAACACATCACTAAATGTGTATAAAAACATATACGCATAAGAGCATACAGTAAACAACAATACTAACAACAAAGCGGATGCCACCGGAAGTCCATTAACATTCCATTGTTCTGTTATTTCTGGTTAAGTTACACTTTGCGACCCTGCTTAATACAATATAATCAGTAATTGTCTTTTCGTGCTAACCGTCTGTCCAAAATTCATTGTCTTCTTTTTAAAAACTTGTAACAAGTTTCAGGGGAGCTCTAAAGGTAATTATAAATATAAGAATTATAAAAAATACACTATATTAAGGAAATAAAGCATGAAGTACAAACTGAAATATAGTCGGTTAGAGGAGTAAGAATAATATGATGTAGAATCATTGAAATTTCTAGAATATTATGTAAAAATAAATAGATCCACATAAGACGCCATTTTCAAATGCAATTATTGATGACATGGCTAGGATCTTTGGCTTGGTGATTTTACTATTGAAGTTCTTACTTTATTCAGAAAATATAAAATAATGAAGAAATGCATAGGAATTATTGAGTTTCTGCTAAGAATAGTAAATTTTTGCAATTCAGAAATTGATTTAAAATATATGGGAACGCAGTTTTAGCAAGTAGATTTAATAGGACAATCATTCCATAAACTCATGATTTTCATTAACTAATTCTGACCAAATGGTTTCTTATATGGATCTAATATTTTTACACAATACTCCACAAATTTCAAAGATTCTAAATCATATTTTCTCATCCAGTGCGTTTCACTTGACCCTGCAATTCGGCCACCGTGTTATTAAAAAAATATATTTGTAATAAGATATGTACACATATGAATTCCTAAAATCTTAATTACAGTATTAATTCGATATTGTGAAATTGTATTTGTTATTTACTACACTTGGAAAGAAACAATTAAATGCAAACATTAGCAATGTTTTAAATCATTTGCAAAAATAGAACCTGCACTAATAACCTCATCAAAATTATATTCTCATATAGCATTGTGCCTATCGACACTCGAATTATTGAGAGTCCACTGTACATGCAATTAAAAGTTATGACTTGTGACTTAAACCCAGACCAATATAATTAAAACTCAACCAATTGGGCTCATGCCTATAACTCAGTGCACTTATAACGTCCAACTTGCAACTTCGAAATTCGCCACGCTGTTTCACTACTTCCTTGAATTACTCCAAATAAATTCATAAATTCCAAGTACATAACTCTATAATTACACTGGTCCACTCGTACATTCAAGCAATCATAAACTACATAATTCTACTTATGGTAACATAAACAAAGCAGAAGTAAATATTAAGTAAGTGAATTAAGTATGAGTACATATCCTTGTACAATGTTTTGCTCTGTTTTATTGCGTTATAGCCATCAACCTTTAATTACCCTCCCGACAATTCTGACAAATCCAACGCTCATTGTAATTTCCACATAAATAAACCGCAAGAACACGTATTTGCCTTCTTTTTATAGGCTACAAACTCCAAAGTAGATCTAACTTAACCTGAACATAAAGTCACCCGGAACGAATGCCTCTTACAATCAATGAAAAGTGGCTACAGAGTGTGGGAATAAGAAATAAGGAATAAATAACGTGGAACTGGACAAGTTACAAGCGCAGGCGACGAGTGGCAAGTCGTACGTAAAATTTATTACACTTGTATGTATTTACAAACAAATCTAAATAAAAAATAAACAAAACAAAGAATATAAAATAAAATTCAAACTGTATAAAACTAAAATGATATAAATTAAATTGAAATGAATAATCATTTCTAAGCAAAAGATTTTGAACCGGTATATAATGGGTCCAATATTTGAAGAATTCAGATTGTAATTAATACATAATAATTAAAATTATATAATTAGAACTATCCAAACTGTATAAACATGCGAAAACCTATCCACAGTATATACAATACGTCCAAATAACGAAAAAAAGTGAAACATTATTACAAGTTATCTACTTTGATGTAGAAATTATTTTTTTAACCTTGAATCATTTATTACCCACATTACCATTACCTAACATTTATAACAAACTATGTATCCACTTGAATAACTAACATTAACAAAGAATCATGAAGATTTATTACATACCTACATATGTACTAAACTTATATTTATGCAGTAAAGAATAAATTGCAAATTGCACATTTCCTAGAATGCATGACGTAACCAGTGAATCAGTAATTGAATAAAATTGCAATTGCTCATTTATAATATGCAGTTAATTCATGTGAACACTTAATCACAACTCCATTTAATATACTAATTGAACTAATCATAAAAATAATATGAACTAACAATGTTCAGTCTATCCTTCATGAAGCGTTCTTTATACTTCATAGTTGGTGACAATAATTAGTCAGTTCCGGTTTCAGTTTAAACTAAAGTTAAAATATTTAGACTTTTGAAATGATTTCGACGAACTGAATCGAATGACAAAATTCCAAATTCCTACATCGTTCTCTTTAACTTCGATAAATTCGTATTTTGAATCACCTCTGATCAGGACCGTAATTTTAAAATTTGCTAATATTACACCAGATCCGGCTACACCAAATATAGCAACTGTTTTTCACGAACTGTTATACAGAATTTTAGAGAAATGGTATGGACGAGCGAAAGGACAGATATTAAATACATATCCTCTTTTATTTTCAGTTTAACTGTAAGTGAAGCAAAAGAGCTAGATATTGGGTTGATAAATCGTTTGTTATAGTTTGAAATTGAAGTAATCAAATCCAATTCTTGTCTTTAAATTATTTTTATTATATTTCTTCCGACCGGTTTCGATCAATTTTATGATCATCTTCAGGGAATTAATGTTATAGTGAATTATGTTTAACGTATGTATGTCTGTCTGTTTTGTAACATATGTCATATTTGTTGATTATTGTGTTAATTAGTTATAATCAATTGGATTTGATTACTTCAATTTCAAACTATAATTTTATAATCCAAGACATCGTGAACTATTAATAAAATCATTTGTTGTTTAAAATATTGCAAAAATTACATGAAAATTGAATTTTTGCACAAGTTGCCAAAATTTTAACTTTAAAATATCATTAAAAAATGTATATTATTAAACACATTTGCGTAAAAGAGCAAAATATCAGAATACACTCAAAATAATTTCTAAATTAGTATTATGAAGAGACGACGAAGCAACAAACGATGACACGCGCCTTATGGTTAATAAAAAAATGAGCAGATGTAAGAGGCAGTAAATTGATTATTGTAATCAAAATCAAGTGGACAACTAAAATTCTTGGGAATTAGGGATGGCTTTTTGTCGCCACTTGGTCTCATAACAAGTTGTTATGAAAACGGGCGTTAGAAAGATTATATTATATAGCATTATTAGTAATGTCCGACTAAAATCAAAAATTGCATTATCTTTTTTTAAATTCGAAATAATATACATTCACAAATAAAAATATTATTAAAACAGAAAAGTACATTTGGGAAAAAAGAAACTTTATTAGCAAGTATAACCTTGAGAAATGTTACGATACAAAGCAAAAACGTAAGTTTCTGTACTGCCGAACGTTCGGCTGATTTTCTGGCCGAAACCGAAACCGCAACCAAAACAAGAATTTTTGCCGAAACAAGCCGAAAC
>JAODVP010126513.1:0-22260 GCA_025400035.1 Tetradonia laticeps
TGGAAGTAGTGCAATCCTCCCCGCGAAATACAATTAGTATGAAATGCGGGTATTTTAGCCAGGAAAGTAAATGATGTACGCTCCTTTACAAACCAAAACGTTTTAACTGCAATTTTATTTTATGCTAGTTCTAACTAATATATACCCTATAATACTCAATAATAAATAAGTAAAGTATTTGTTAACAATTATTATTAATAAAGGTCTAAAGCACATATGAACATATAAATTATAAATTAACTTCAAAGATATGATTGAATTTGATATTGTTCTTGAAAATGATCGTCATGAGATATCCCGGCGCCTTCACCATTAATTCCATGGTCGATGGTCACCAATTAATTCTCTTTATTTAATTTACATATCATTTTCATTTTTTTAAATATATTTTTTAACTTTAACATATGATCACAATATTTTCATAATTCTATGTAATAAATTTGGTTTTGATTTGATATGGGTGTAGTTTTGTTTTAATATTAAAATTGTTTTAGCTTTGTGTCAACCCAATATGCTTTTGATTTATTAAAACCGTTTGGTTTGAAAGTATTTTGGAGATATTCCAGTTGATTTATGTTTGCAGTTGTGTCATTGATTTATACTCGTATTATTCTCAAGTTTACGTCCAAATCATTCTTTAATTCGTTTCCCTGAAAGAATATGCATCTACAATTACTCATAAAATAATCAGTTACTATTACCATGATCTTTCAATATTTGCATGTTGTTGTAGAACCATAAATCACTATTAAATAAATATTGAGGATGAAACGTTAAGTGAACCTCCTGAAGTGAGTTCCATGAGATTAATGCATGTTATTCTACTATTTATAATAATTTACTTTACAAGTATAAAATATTATGCACAGTTATTTAATAAAAAAAAACTACTAAAATTGCAGGTATTTTGTTTTAAAGCTGTTAATTATTATCACTAAAACAGTGTCTATAAGTTTTCTATTATTTTATTTTAATTTTATATGCAGGGATCGCATGAGACTTGCTTATTGTTTTTGTGAAACAAGAACACAAGGAGAGAACATGCAATTTTCCAAATTTCTGGATATTGGATGCGTGCACGAAGAAGGTGCCGAAAAGCAATCTCTGTCTATTTCACTTAATTTTTCACGTTGGTCGAAAAACAATATCAATTAGCAAACCTTTAGCCATTATGAACTAAACGGTGGGAACAACAAATTGTACCCAATTTCCTCATTATTTACATTGTTCATACATAACCATTTTATCAAAATGCAATGTATTACAGTGTTTTCAAATAGTCCAAAGGTTTACTAATTTATTACGTTTAAAATTTTGCATTTTTTCCTATTATGTTTAAATATATTCTTTGCTCAATTTAACTTTTCTGTAATTATCCAATGTATATTTTGTGTATTATTGTATGGTTTGTGATTAAACTGTTGCTTTGTTTATAATTATAAAAACTTTGAAAAAACACTTTGAAACAATGCTCACCTAAATTCCGTTTAGAGTTGGGCGTAATCGCCGTATCTTCACTGATAGCTGCCAGCTTTAATTAATTTTCCTTTCTCACTGAACGAAAACTCATCAATTGGCGAAGAGTATACGACACTTACTATATAGTTCAAAAGGAATAATATATTCCATATAAACCCCACATTTTTCATCTACATATTGACATTATGCACATTATTTACAGTGTTAACGCATCGACCCGTGGGATCGCCCATACAGACTAATTATGGGGAAGTTATACAGACCCCCACCTCCCGAAATGGCAATGGCGAAGAAAGCAATGCTAACTCTGTTTCCGGATAAACATCCTATGGACAGCGTCACCTGGACAAGGCGTGATTGTCAGCAACACATTCCCCCGGTGACGGAGGAAGAACTCCTGGAAGCAGCCAGAAGACTAAAAATGAATAAGGCACAGGGACCTGATGCTATACCGAATACGGCCATTTATATGGCGGCTGTACTACGACCGCAGGATATCATATACACATTCACATTTATATTTCCACTATGCTGGAAACAGTCAAATGTATGCATGATAAGAAAACCAAACAAGACCGGCGAGTCACCGAATGATTACAGGCCTATCTGCATATTAAACGGACTGGGAAAACTTCTGGAAAGAGTAATCCTCTCAAGAATGGACCCCCATCTGAACAAAGCCAGCAATTGACACCAATACGGTTTCCGGCAGGGATACTCAACAATTGGCGCAATAAGGAGTGTAACGCAACTTGGCGTCGAAGAACTAGGCGACTCCAGGTGGACTCGTGTCCATTGTCACGATAGACGTCGCGAAACACGGTCTCATGGAAGCGCATATTAGCGGCGCTAGAAAAAGCGGACCTTCCACCGTATCTAGTGACAATAATCCACTCTTATCTACAGAATCGCAACGCAACCTACGTGGGTACGAACGGCACCATAGTGAGGGAGCTCCAGAGAGGAGTACCACAGGGCTCAATCCTTGGACCCGCGCTATGGAACATCCAATATGAGTCGCTCCTCCAGCAGAACCTCGAAGAAGGCGTAACCTTCGAGGCCTACGCCGACGACGTTGCCATCATCTCGAAGGTAAGGTACATCGAAAAACTAGTCCAAGTTACGCAAGCGGTGCTGGACCCAATGACCGCCTGGATGAATGAAGCCATACTGAACATAGTTGCCCATAAGACAGAGTGGGTTATCTTCACAGGAAAGAGGAAGATTCCGCAGATCACGCTAACAGTAGCCGGACAGACCATCAGTCCACAAGACGAGCTTGTCTATCTGGGGTTTGTGCTGGACAAACGTCTGGCATTCACACCCCACATGAAAAGCAGAGAGCGTAAAGCGAGCCAATTCGAAAAGTCTCTGTGTCGCATTGTGCCCAATATCAGAGGGCCCGGCCAACCAAAAACGAAAGATCATCGCACAGGCAGTCCTGTCAATTATGATGTATGGAGCCCCGATCTGGGTAGACCTACAAGGAGAACAGATAGGTTCAAATATCCTACTCCAGGTCCATCGAAGGTGTGCCCTCCGCACAATCCAGGCATACAGGACTGTTTCCGGCGACACTGCCCTAGTCCTGGCGGGTATGATACCAGTCGACCTGCACGCCGCAGAACTGGCAAGACTAGCTTCTCTGCCCCCAAGACAAAGAAGGACAAGGAGAGCTGAACTGAGAAGCAACACGCTTCAGGAATGGCAACGTCGCTGGACCGGCTCCACGAAAGTAGCGCACACCAGGCAACTCATACCTGACATCGAGCCATGGTTGACGAGGTCACATGGCCAGCTAGGGTACGCACTCCCCCAATTCCTGTCGGGCCACGGATGTTTCAACACCTTCCTGGCGCGATTAAAGGATGACGTGGTGAGCAGCTGTGCCTATTCTCAAGAAGAAGACACGCCGGAGCACACGTTACTCTTCTGCCACAGATGGACAAGCCTTCGAGAGGATCTCAATAAGGTTGGGGCGACCCTGCAAGCCGTTCTGCAGGAAATGATATTGTCCCCGACGACCTGGGATATAGTAGACGAAATTGCTAGTAAGATCATCACCACAAAGGCGAATGAGGAGAGAACCAGACAGAGAAGAATCCTAACTGACAATGAGTAGTAACAGAGACACTACCAAAAAATCCAAATTGGCTAGACTCCGTAGCAGCCTAAGGAAAGCCCTGGGATGGAAAGATGACAACCCAGGATAAAAAGGGCGTGGGCCGACGTGAAATGGATCCAAGATGAAACCGAAGGTGGCTCCACGAAACCAAAAAATGACCGAAAACAACAGAAGGCAACAAACGGACACGATCCAGCAAACATCTACGAGAAGCTATACGCTACACGAGGAAGGAGCGTAGAGATGACGTCCCTATACACGGACTTAGTAGCTGCCCGTAGAAGGAAGACGACGATCTTCACCAAGCCGTTGCCGCAAAGTGCGGTACACGCGTGACCAGCGCTTGAGTGAAAGAAGATAGCCGCGACGAACATCAGGCGTCCACCAACATCGGGCGTCTCGTCCCCCCTCCTCGAAGTAAAGGCAGATAATGTCGGCCGAGGGGTGTACGTGAAGTAGAAGGACAGGGAGAGGTGGTTTAGCGTGGTCGAGCACATTTGAATATGTGGACTCAGTCCCGCACTACCTGGTCTATTCGCGGGGCCAGGTGTCTGCTAGCAGATTTCACCTCTTCGCGAAACAAAAAAAAAAAGTATTTTTATTAAATTTAAAATATCACAGAGCACTTAATGCAATCAAAAAAGCACTTTAATAAATTGTTATTATAACGTATGAATTAAATAAATAACGGTGCATTTAATAAGAATAAGTTGTTTAACTTTTAGCTACGGAAACAATCTTGTAAATGTTTAAATTATTCTTTAAAAATTATTTTTAACTTAAAGAATTATAAATATAATAATTTAAATATTTTACTCAACCTATAATATGAAATACACAAACTTGATATTTTTATAATTTATTCATTTCTAGACTTTAATATTCAATATTTGCACAATCTACAAAGTTGCCCAATGATGCATCCGCTCTACTTGTTTTTATCCGATAATCTTGAGTTTTCCGCTCGTTACCCACGAATGAGCCACGTGTATCCCCGTCGGAGGATCGCGATCCACTAACGCGGAATCCTGGAATTTCCCGACTCCCGACTACCAACCACCAATACCGGAAACGCGCGTTCTATGCTGCGCATCAACAGCATCAGAAATCTACAACTTTACACTTATTCCTCGTCATTTCCGAAACTTGAACCTCAACTACTCCACAAACTTTGCCATTGCTAGTAATAAATATAGAAAATATTGGGTTTTCTTGAAGTTTTCTACACACTTTACCAGAGTTTATGAAAGCACATAGATGGGATTATTTTCTTGTTTTCAATTATTATTCCATTATAGTCCAAGTTTAAAAAATATGTATTTACTTCTATTTTATAATTTCAAAACGTACTAGGATGTGAACCACAAGGACATCGTGCCCATTATTTTCAGAGATGCCCGCCTGTCGGGCGCCGGGAAAGCAGCACCGGAAGTTCCAACAGAAGCTCTATCTAGCATTCTAGTATTACAGGCTCCTGCATACTATTATAATGGAGCTATTTTCTACTAGAATTAACATAACATGTTATTATGAATCTGCATCTCAATTTCTAAGTTGTTGCAACTTACAATTTATGCTGCATATGTTTTGTAAAAAATGTTGTCAACTATGTAATTTTGCTTAGTTAATTTGTTTAATTAACTATTTTTGGAATTTAATATTTTCTATTTTCAGATTTATTAATTTCAATTGTGTGTTATTCCAACAAGACGTTAATTTCATTTAAAACAATTTTATAATTAAATCATTTAAGTTCCATTCGGAAATAAATAACATTCTGATTTAATATAGTGCAAACGCAAATTATTTAGGGATAAGCAACTAATCTCTAATTTCTTAGTTTTCCTGAAGAGGGATCACAAATTGAATTTCACATGGCAATGCATCTTATTTGGAATGCTAAATCCAATTCCTATGAGATTATCCTAGAAAACAGCGTGTACAAAATAAAATACGAATAGATGTTGTAGCACTCGGTAAATAGATGTGACAACTCGTGTACGACAAAGGCATCAGTGCAGTCGTGTTCTGCACTCGGCTGACAAATGTAAATTTAATCCATCACCCATATAAGAGTAAAAGTAATGTAGATGGAGGCGCTGAGCTGTTTACTTCCACACAAATTAACCCTAGTCAAATATTCCCGAGTTGACAATATTAATTTACTACAAAGGGCGATGGTGCACTGCCGTGGAATTTCCGGATTTCTCGACACCCGACAATAAACGACCAACAGCAAATCAGCGCGTTTACACTTCGGGAACTTGAACTTTAAATTAACTTTATCCACAGACTTTTCCACTGGAAATTGTAAATGTAGGAAGTATTTAGCTGCTTGCAGTTTTCCACAGTGTCACACACTTTGCTAGACTATCAAAATGTAGATGCTATTGTATTATTACTGCATTGTTGTCATATTCGACAATTTAAATTAGTGTTTAGGTTTATTTTATAAAAACACAAAAGAGGAACATGTATATCGCAAGCACAATGCTTGTATTATTATAATAAATGGTCACCCTCGGCATTTCCAACAACTCAGTTCTCCCCTAGGATTATAGACGCTTGTATATTATTAAAATGACATCCTTTGAAACGAATTTTCTTCCTCTCTGTAAATCTCATTTTCTGTGTATATAATATGCATCTGACTTGAGCATCTGCTTTTTACCAAGAACTGTGTGCGTTATAATTCTACACATCTTGTGCCAATTACTTATTAATTATGCCAAGCACGGTAAATTCTATGTAAAGAGATGTAAAGGATATAATATGCTAAACCAACAATCCTATTTAATTCCTAATAATCCCTAACAGACATCACTTCGTTGAATTAGCAATATTATGGTACTATCAATATAACTGAGTTACTGGTCGACTGGGAACGGAGAGCTTTAAATGCGATGCGCTTTGATTGTTCAAGAATGATATATTTCATTTAGTAATGCGTTGCAGGCCTGTCAGTTTGATTTAAAGCGGAAAAGTTGTGTGTTTAATGTTGTAAAATTTGGATGTAGCTATATTTTTGAGAATCTTGTTAAATCCATGGCCCTAATTGCGCTTTACTACAAATATTGCAAAACACGTGTGGCAAAAAAGTAGTTAGCTTGCAAACCATAAGTGATAACTCGAGTATTTCATTTGTTTCGAACAATTTGTTTAGTGAAAATACAAAACCAGGAAATGCAATTTAATGATTTGTTGTAGATAATTTTCTTATCTATATAAATTATAGTTTTAAAGATAAATACGAAAATCCGAAATTCTACACCTTTCACCGTTAATAATGTAGATTGCCTCAGATCGTATTTTTTCATTTTCATTGTAATGTAATGCGTAAGATCTTTGTCAAATTATAGCCGTATCCAAATTTAGGAAGGTAAGTAGCAATTTTGCCATATATTAAAGTACATATATTAAAAGTCATATTTAGACAGAGGGAGGTGGGGCGAGGAGGAAATATGCAGAAAATGCACAAATTGCTTTAGTGTATGTACATATATTGTATTAGGTTAAGGAGTAGAACTATTTCTTATAAATATTTGGTTTCTTCATATACATTTGTGAGGGATTTAATATTTCTCTTAAATTGCTTTATAGAATCGCCTGCATTAAATTGTCATTCCCTTGGCCGCAGACGGTATACGACAGTAATGCAACAACGCAATATATAGATCATATGTTCTTCTTTTATAACCGAAATAAATTTTTCTAACTGACATTATGCTTCGCAAAAAAAGATTGAATACATTTTCCTTTTAAATTTATTTATTTTTCCCTAAGTTTAAAAAAGTTTAAAAAATTGCATACATTGATTAAAATTTTAATTTACAATTATACATAAATTGTGCATATGTACATGAATTTAATATTGGAAATGTCTATTTATATTCACACAGTTGTCTTCGCAATAAATTCAGTAGTGGATGCGCCGGGCACGAAAAAACAACTTAACAATACAATTTTTCCAATGTTTTATAATTTTTATTGCAAAAATTACATTTTATTGACGTATTTAGACCTAACAGTGTTTGGATTTATTAATGCAGTTTGATATTGAAGTATTTTCAACTATGATTTATTTCTCAACACAGAGTATTTCACTTTAAAATCTAATTTACTGTACTGTTGTTAAAAGCACTACAATGCATAAAACATTATTATAAAGTACTATTATTGCAATTAAATATTGTTTTGTTGTGAACTTGTCAATTATTCATAAATAAACATTGTGAATGAAATTAATTAAATGCAATAAATTGTATTAGTTTGTGATTCATATTCCTTCATTTTTACGTTATTTCAAGCTATTTCAGCTTCCATTTATTTTCCTATTCATATATTTATTGCTGGCGTTTAGGGAAGAGGTAATAAACTTTTCTCGAACAAATGACACGAACTGCAAACGTGTTAAAAATTAGGGCACTAGAATCTAGTAAAACAAATGAATGCCATTTTGTTACATTAGCGATCTAATAGCTATTCTGAAGTATTAATCCAATAGGAACACAGTACTTGATATGCGGTGCGCTTTAGTTTGTGTTGCATTTTATGTCTGATAGTTTTATTAAGACTAAAGCAGCAGTGGATATGCATAAAACCAAATTTCGTGTCAATTTACATATTCGAAGTAAATGAGAGTTTTGTATGTCACTAATGCTATTATAATAGATTTAATAAATGATATCAATTATATAAGACCAATTTAGATATATACACTCCTAATATGTCGTATTTTAATAGCTTGATTAATATTTAGTTTTAACTTGCTTTGTTTGCAGTTGTTGCAGGTGTTTTAATATTTATGTTTTACATTTTGGTATTTTGAAATTATAATATCTATTGCACTTGTTATCGGCTCACTGTTCTGGAGAGCTGACTTTAGTCTTATTGTGTTCGTAAGCTCCTTTGCCCTCAATTGAGAGATGGAATCACCGCCAGATATGCGGCTAGTCTAACATCTAAACTAGACGTTTCTATTACACGACTCGGTAACAGGGACAGGAAAACGGAGCACGGAGATTTCGGAATAGGGGACAAGAGGTCCAGGAGATATGGTTACACCGCTGACACGCGGATGCATATAAATAACCACTCCAACTCAAACACGAGGACGCTGAGGCACAACATGGTGCAGGACCTTCTTGTCCAGGACCTTCCATCAACCTGGTCTACAAGACTAAAGCTAGCGGTAGAGGGCGTCGATTCAAACCCTTATCTTGATATTGTAGCCAAGGATTGAATTTATATTGATCTATATTGACATTCACTTAAAAAGACACTATCAGATGGAACCATGATAACTACATCACCCATGTCAAGAGACTGCGGCCTCCAATGCTTTCACTGCATCCTGACAAGAGGCCCTCCTACAATCTTTTCTAGTCAAGAAGCGGCATTTTTAGTCCAGTGATTTTATAGTGTAATATTTTTATTTCGTCTTATATTATTATATTTTTGGTGTCCAATCTTTCCATAGAAGTTTTCTAATTATTTATTTATATTCTATTTACAATGTCTTCTATGCGAAACAAAATCTTTTAAGATTGCTTCATGTTATTCCGCTTTTATATTATTATTATTCTCAGTACTTGCGAAGATTTAAAATTAATCTGTTCTCTAATAAAGTGCGGAAACATAAAACATGAAAATATGAAGTAAATGCATGAAAAAGGTTCCATTAGGTTAGTTACGAGAGCTTGACAACAATATTTTCATTATAAATGATTAAACTGTACGTGGAGAAATGACATTTGGAAAGTAATTATTGTATACAATAATTGTCTTCTAAATGTAATTATTATTTATAATTTTATATATATATGTACATATAATATAATATAATGCATGTATATATAAGATAATTTGTAGTAGAGGAATTTCAAACAAATGGTCCTATTGAAATAGCCCTAATAAACAAATTAATAATATAATATTCATAATATACAATATATTCTACACATATGTGTTTAGTACGTTTGTTAACGTTAACGTCAAACATTTACTAAGTTTACATTATAATCAAAATGCCACTCTTCAGTTAAATCTGCTCATCCAGAATTTTCCACTTTTTAACAGGTACTACTCGGCGCATTCCCGTAGGAGGGCGGTAGTCAACGGGCGTGGAATTCCCAAGTTTCCGGTCTGTAACTACATCAACGGGGAATCAGTGCTTTCCGAACTTATAATAATCTTTACTAACTTCAGTTACTTGAACTTTACATTAAACTTATCCACAGACTTTAACAGTGGAAATTTATCATTACTTGGAGTGCTCCACAATTTCACACATTTTACCATCACACAATTTTTATTATGACTACATTATTATAATATTGCATATTTAAAATTTACATTTATTTGGATTTGTAAAAACACAAAAGACAAGTAGTGAAATCACAAGGACCATACGTCTATAATAATAAGGGATGCCCGTCAGTTTGATGTCGGGATTTCTAACAGAACCTTTATCTTAGCATTATAAAAATGATACTATTATCTTCTAAAACCTATTCTTCCTCTACGGAATTCTCATCTTCTTTATCTATAAGGTCCCTAACACTTCAGGTTCTGCTAACTGTTTGCCACAAACTGTACGCATCATAATTCTATAAACCTACTGAAAATTACTTATTAAGTACACCAGAAAAGCAAATCCTTTGTAAAGCGATGTACATTTTATTATTTGTTAAACTATATTTACCTCCAGAATCGATAGCAGATATCACTTCGTTGCGCGAGAATTGTTATGGAACTTGCAGAATAACTGAGCTATAGTTCACGGCAATTTGATGAAAATACAATATATGTGCAAGAAATTTTATTCGAAATCTTCTCCCGCTTTGAAACCATTTATTATGAATTAGTATTTCTTTCTTTTGTTTAGTCCTGTTTGGTGGCGGGGTCAGCTGTTTTGGAACGAGTTCACCATTTTTCGGGAATCGAGCTACCTCTGAGAGTTGTCGCTTGGTAAACTTAGATAGATTAATATGGAAGTTGACTTGAAATGTCAAGGAATTGCGCGCATTATATAATTCGTTTAAGTCTGCTTTGGAATTGCAGCTTGAAATATTAAACAGATTACTGCAGTTGGCATGAACTCGTCCAACAATACAAGATATTGTTATGGAAGTA
Organism: Tetradonia laticeps; assembly: GCA_025400035.1. Lineage (NCBI taxonomy): Eukaryota > Metazoa > Arthropoda > Insecta > Coleoptera > Staphylinidae > Tetradonia > Tetradonia laticeps. The sequence goes on from JAODVP010126513.1 coordinate 10,739, forward strand.
AGTGCAATCTTCCCCGCGAAATACAATATATTAAATGCGGTTATTGAAGCCAGGAAATTAAATGATGTTTATTAGAATTTGCTCCTTCGCACACCAAAACGTTTTAAATGCCATTTTATTTTGTGCTACTTCTTACTAATGTAGACTTATTTCAAATTATTTCTCTTTTTTTTAATTTTAGAAATCACTAATTTATTAAAATATACTAGAAAAGGTAATATAGTTAGGTTCTGGTTACTATTTTTTTTTTCTTATTTAACATTTTTTCTTCAATCTTAATACTATTCTTAATATTATCCTATAATAACTAAAGTATTCAGTTAGTAATTATAAAACTCTAAAGCACCTATCAACATATAAATTATAAATTAGCTTCAAAGAAAATAATCGTCATGAGATATCCCGGCGCCTTCACCATCAATTCTATGGTGGATATTACGGTCACTAATTAATTCTTTTTATTTAATTTACATATAATTTTCATTTTTTTAAATTTAATTTTTTTAAGTCAACATATAATCATGATATCTTTATAATTCTATGCAATAAATTTAGTTTTGATTCGATATGGGTGTAGTCGTGTTTTAATATTAAAAATGTTTTAGGTTTGTGTCAACTCAATATGGTATTGATTTATTAGAACCGTTTGGCTTGAAAGCATTTCGGAGATATTCCAGTTCTGAAGGACTATGATTTTTGTTTGCAGTTGTGTCATTGATTTATTCTCATATTATTCTCAAGGTTACGTCCAAATCTTTCTTTAATTCGTTTCCCTGGTATGAGAGAATATGCATCTACAATTACTCATAAAATAATCAGTTACTATTTTACCATGATCATTCAATATTTGCATGTTGTTGTAGAACCATAAATCACTTTTAAATAAATATTGAGGTTGAAACGTTAAGTAAACCGGCAACAGTGACTTCCTCGAAATTAATCCATATTATTCTACTATTTATAATAATTCACTTTACAAGTATAAAATGTTATGCACAATTATTTATTAAAAATCTGCTAATATTTCAAGTAAATATTAGTATTTTTTTTAAACCTGTTAATTATTCTCACTAAAACAGTGTATATAAGTTTTCTATTATTTTATTTTAATTTTGTATGCAGGGATCGCATGAGATCTGCTTATTGTTTCCTCCAAACAAGAACACAAGCAGAGAACATGCAATTTTCCAATTTTCTGGATATTGGATGCGTACACGAAGAAGTTGCCGAAAACCAATCTCTTGGTTTTCACCCTGACAGAAAAAAATTATCAATTAGCGAACCGTTAGCTATTATATACCAAACGCTAGGTATAACAAATTGTACTCAATTCCCTCATTATTTATATTATTCATACATAAAAATTTGATCAAAATACAATACTTTAAAATAGTCCACAGGTTTAAATATTTTCTACTCAATTTAAATTTTGTCAATTATCTAATGTATATTGTACCTTTACTGGTTTGTGAACAGTTGCTTTATTTATAATAGCAAAAATTTTGAAAAAACATTATAAAACAATGCTTACCTAAATTCCTTTTAGAGTTGGGCGTAATCGCCGTATCCTCACTGATAGATGCCAGCTTTAATTACTTTTCTATTCTCACGAACGAAAAGTCATCAATTGTGCGAAGAGTGAACCACACTTACTATATAGTATTGAAGGAATAATATATTCCATATAAATCCCACATTTGTCATCTGTATATTCTCATTATACACATTATTTACCGTATTTACACATCACAACTATTAGGTAATTATATTAAATTTAAAATATTACGCAGAAGGTAAACCAATCAAGAAAGCACTTTAATGCATTCTTATTATAACGTATGAATTTTATAATATAATACACTAAACATTTAATAAGAATAAGTTGTTTAACTTTTAGCTACGGAAACAAATTTGTAAATGTTTGAATTATTCTTTAAAAATTATTTATAACTGAAAGAATTTTCAATATAATAGTTTAAATAGTTTACTCAACGTATAATTTGTAATACATAAACCTGATATTTTTATTATTTATTAATTTCTCGACCTTAATATTCAATATTTACACAATTTACAAAATCGCATAATGATCCATCCAGTCCACTTGGTATTATCCGATAATCTCGAGTTTTCCGCTCGCTGCCCACGAATGCACCACGTGTATCCCCGTCGGAGGATTGCGATCTACTGACGCGGAATCCTGGAGTTTCCCGACTCCCGACTACCAACCACCAATACGGGAAATGCGCGTTCCATGCTGCGCATCAACAGCATCAGAAATGTACAACTTTACACTTAATCCTCGTCATTCGCGAAACTTGAACCTCAACTACTCCACAAACTTTGCCATTGCTGGTAATAAATATAGAAAATAATCGAGTTCTCTTGAAGTTTTCTACAGTTCTACACACTTTACCAGAATTTATGAAAGCACATAGATGGGATTATTTTCTTGTTTTCAATTATTATTCCAGTATATACCAAGTTTATAAAATATTTATTTAGCTTCTATTTTATAATTTCACACACTACTAGGAAGTGAATCACAAGGACATATTATTTTCAGAGATGCCCGCCTGTCGGGCGCCGAGAAAGCATGTAGCGGAGTTGCAACAGAAGCTCTCTCTAGCAGTCTAGTGTTATACGCGCCTGCATACTATTATAATGGAACAATTATCTATTAAAATCCATTTTCATTTTATTCTGCATGCTCAACCTTTTTACATACCAATATTTTTATGAATCTGCATCTAAATTTCTAATTCCCTAGTTGAAATTTACAGTTTATGTTGCTTATGTTGCTTATGTAATCGCCGTATTCTCACAACTCACCGCGTTGCTACTTTTAATTAATTTTCTACGCTCACTGAGCGCAAAATCATGAACTTACAAACTGTGAGCTATTACACACAAAGGGAATAAAATTAAAGCCTACAATTTCCACATTTCCTCATTTGCGCAAATTCATTATGCACAGTATTCAGCATATTCACACATCACAGTTATTAGATATTATTATTAAATTTAGACTAGTTACAAGAACGAACAAATAAAAGAAATAATTAAGTTTAAATTTAATTATATTTATTATCAAGTAATCTTGGAAATTAAAGTTAGAATAAAAACATGTGTAGCACGATATGGTAATCATTGTATTGTAGGGGAATCGGAGTATTTGAAACGAATGTAAATTCATTTCGTTATCTGTATAGAAGTAGGACTGGGCGTGTGGTGGATGCGCCGGGATGTTTCATTCCATTTTCAATTCAATCCGCAATTTATAACAAATTAATTTATGCGTGTGGATTGGACGTGTATTTAGTGATATTTCTACAAGAAGAAAATAGCTCACAGGGGATATAGTATGTATTGTTTTTTAGATAAAATATGAAAATGCATATTAAAAATTATGTATATTAAAATCTAACAAAATGTTCAGCATAGCACTACTAACCAATTTTATTTAAGCTTTATTTATGTCCTAAAATATGTCAGCTTAAGATTCCATTTATTCTATTATCCTGGCTACATAGTAATTTAAAGGATATTTACAGAAAATATTATGTAATCGTTTCTGTTTGAAAAAAATGTGAATAATGGCTGGAAATGATTTCGCTTACAGTTGGGCGTAATCGCCATTTTCTTACACCTCGCCGCGCCGCTACTGTTAATTAATTTTCCACGCTCACCGAGCGCAAAACCATGAACTTGCAAACGGTGAGCTATTGCACACAAAGGGAATAATATTAAAGACTAAATTTCCACATTTCTCCATTTGCGCATTTTCACTATGCATAGCATTCAGAATATTCACAGGTCACAGTTATTAGATATTATTATTAAATTTACACTAGTCACAAGAACGAATAAAAGAAAGAAATAATAAGTTATAATCTATATCACAAATTTTTAAATAGTTTATTTATACAACCGGCTTCTTACTTATACTATAAATATTTTTAATATCCATAATATAATATGATAGTAAGATAATTATATTTTACTTTTATCTCTTACTCATTTAAAACAGTTTAAGCATCAAAATTTAAATGACGAGTTTCCAGCGTAATTATATAATTTCTTCCTTTGATATCCCATAACTAGTAAAAATTAAACCTCCAATTCATTCGAAATTACACATGAAAATAATGTCTGTAACACCAAATAAATGCGACAGGTCGTATTCGCGATTGTCGTACGGACTGGATAGCGAATGCGAATGTGTTGCTTTGCGCGCAAAGGACTAGGTGGACGCGTCGGGATGCTTAAGTCTGTATGAAACAAATCTGCTATTTATGATGGATTAACTTATGAGCGTCTATTGGACGTGATGTATTTTTACAACGAAAACAAACCATATTTTTCATCAAAGAAACACTCTTGAATATTGCAAAAAGAAACTAATTCAAAAACAATAAAAATAGCAACCAAAGCATTACTGCACTGTTTTCGATTACATGTTATAGGCCGTAAGAATTTATTTGATAGAAGATGTTCAGTTTTCTGAATTTGAAGTAATGTTCGATTGTTCCACATGCTTACACTCCAATCAAAATAGACAAACTCACCTATCAAACATCGCGTAAATAAACGAAAGCCCAGGAGTATCCGAGGTAAGCTCTCTCCGAATATTAAAGAGTGAGTTTAGCTGCGGACCTGCGACGTGTATTCCAATCACTAGTGGCGAAAAAGGTTTGTGGAGTTTCTGAATGTCCCTTCTCCCACCTTCCGAATACCTACCACTACCAAGAGGAACGCGTGTTCATATTGTTCCGGATCAATAATGTCTGGAATGCAGAACTTTTCGCTTCGTTTATCAATATATTTACTTTTAAGGAAGCATCATCTATAACGCAGACTTATATAGACAATAAGTACTATGTATATTAGGTAGAAGTACCACTCAATGATATCTAATAAAGCAATTTCCCAAATATTTTTCATATTATAGTAAAAAATTATTATTTTAAGAAATAACAAAGGATCAAGATGTAAGTACCTATTAGGTGCCGAGAAAACTGCAGCTGACGTTCCAATATGCACTCCCCTCGTAAGTTTAGGTTTATGGGCACTTTGCGAACGATTATCACTGGCCATATAATTTTATGGTCATTTGATAAGAATTTGATGCTCTAAATTCAAATATGGCATTAGTTGTGCCTACGGATTTGAGCTCGTTAAAAACGTCAAAAGAACTGTGTTCACGAGGATGATTGGTATATCATGTAAATGAGAAAAGCATAACTTCGGTCTTTGCCTACGCTAAATAGCGCATGCAAATTAATTCAGTAATTTGCATAGAAGTTGGAGTGGCCGTGTGGTGAATGTGCCGGGATGTTTCATTCCATTTGCAATTGAATCCGCAATGGACGCACATACTAATCCATCATAATTGTTACTTGTGGTTTTGCTGTTACATTTACGATGAAAACAATGTTTTCAGGAGATATAGTACGTACTACTTTACTACACTATATTGCATATCTATATAGTTATGTGAGCTTAAATTACCTGCATTATCGAATACAATATCAAACAATTGTTTGGATAGGCTAGGCTAGGAAGTTACGACGTTATTCATACAGTTATTAGATAATATTATTAAATTTGAATTCTCAGAGAAAACACAAATAAACTAAACCATTTAGGATGAATTTAGTAATACAATCCAATAATCAAATCAAAACATAATCTTAAGGTATTCGCGTTCACCTCCTTATTTTATAATAACAAGGAATAGATTAAGGAAAATACCTAAGTAATATTTCCTGGTTAAAATCTTGCGTCCTCGTTTTAATATATTTCAAGTATATATTGTGTATGTTTGTTGGCGTTAACGTCGAATTTAGTAATTGTAAACTTAGATAGTAATCAGAATGAGTCGTTCTACATGACTATATGATAATCCTGAATTTTTCCCTCGTTGAATTCAAATCCACCGCCTGTATTGTCCTAGGACGGTGGTGGTCCAAGTGACATGGAGTTTCCGGATTTCCCGACTCCCGACTATAAACGACCAATCAGCGCATTGAGAGCTTACACGTTTACACTTCAGGAACTTGAATTTTACATTAAACTTATCCACATACTTTGCCACAGGAAATTGTAAATGTAGGAAATATTTAGTTCCTTACAGTTTTCCAGAGTTTCATACACTCCATTGAATTCCACAATTTAAATTTGTATTAATATTTCTTTTATGAAAACTGAAAAGACCAGCATGTAAATCGCAAGGATAATGCTTCTATTATTAGCAATATATATTGCAAAACACGTGTGACAAATAAGTAGTTATACTGCAAACCATAAGTGATAACTCAAGTTCTTACATTTGCCCTTAAAAATACACCGAGATAGACGGTATTTCAAAACACTCATTAGAAAAAAGATATTATCTTGAAATGCAGTAATAATAATTAAGATTTTCTATATCAGCTTAAAGTATAAATATTAAATCAGCTTCCTGTGTGATCAGCATACCCAAATAATAATAGTTTTGGTGTCGTGAACACTTCTAATAATTAGCAAATTCCATTTGTTTCCAACGTGCGAAAATACAAAACCTGCAAATGCAATGTAATGGTCAGTTGTAGGTAAGTTTATTATCTATATGAATTATAGTTTTAAAAATAAATACGAAAATCCGAAATTCTTCACCTTTTACCTTTAATAAAAATGTATGTTGCCTCAGCCTGTATTTTTACATTTTCATTGTAATGTTATGCCTAACATCTGTACCAAATTACAGCCGCACCCAAATTTAGGAAGGTAAAATGCAATTTTGAATGGAATACATATATTTAGAGTTATGCTAGGCAAGTCATATTTAGACAGATGGAGGAGGTCCCAGGAAGTAAGTAGAAAATACCCAAATTGCTTTAGTGTATGTACATATATTGCACCAGAAATATTCTAAATCATTTTATTACATTATATGATCTTCTGGAGTCAGTTTGTGTTACTGACACATTTATTGTCTCGTCAACTACTCTATAAAATAAATGTTCACATAGGTACATTATCACTCGTCCGTTATATACATTTTCCAGTTGTAATCTCCAAACGAATAAAACACAAGCTTTGGACATACGACATTTAAAGTCGTCATAGATTCTACGAAAAAGGCAATTTGAAGATAGCGTGACGAGATAGATTAAAACCATGTAAACGGATTAACTTGCGCAAATCTCTTGGACTGTGATTAATGCCTGGAAATGAATTGCTCACCTAAATACCGCTTGGCCATCACTTTCAATTAATTTTCCACGCTCGCTGAACGCAAACTCATCACCTTCCCAACCTAGTGCACATAAAGGGAATAATATACAGTCCACAATTTCCACATTTCCTCATTTGCGTATTATCATTATACACATCAGTTTACTAAAAAATATAATTATAATTAGAATATATCGATAAAGATAGAGAGGCAAAACGAACAATATTTATTTCTCTATTTTTCTTTTTTTTTCTGCTCGATATATATTTCTATTTAATGTAATAAAACCGCTTTCGTCTATTTATAAAACTCTCTGGGCTAAAGAGTCAGGGAATAATGAATTGTACTCAATTTCTCAGTTTCCTAATTTTGGCATTCCAATTATCCACATTATTTATATTATTCATATAAAATAATTAGCAAGCAACATTATCAAAATACAATGTATATTATGCTGTATCATGAAATGTTAATTAAACTACGTATTTATATAATATAATCCGAATAATTATAATTGATGAACTGTTGAATATTAAATTACTATTTCTATAGTGCGAAAACAAAGGCTATATCATGTTATATTAACTATTTAATTTCCAAACCCCAAACAGACTCCATTTCATAACATTAGCAATGTTATACCACTGTCAGTATATGTTTTCTGAACTACTAATGGCTTACGAACAAAGAGCTTTCTATGCAGTGCGCTTTTATTGTTCATGAATAAAATGTTTCATTCAGTAATGTATTGCATGCCTGCCCCTTGATTTACACCCAAATTGTAGTGAATATGCAAGAATATTCTGTTATGTTATTTTACTTTGCTGATTACCTTGATGTGCTTTTGATTTATTGAGCCAGTTATATTTTACATTTTCCGACGCATAATTAGTTTATTCTAATTTTGTCCTAATTTAGTACTATTCTAATTTAAAACTTGCATTTAATATTGTTTAATGGTGTTGATACAATCTCTACAATTACGCATGAAATACTGTTACTGTTGCATGTAAATATTTGTGCTTTTTTGAAATTTTATTACTGACACTTAAATTATTAAACTATTATTAAACTTTATATATTTCTAACGTTCTCGGTTAATTTCTCCTACAATAAAAAGCAAAAAAAAATATGTCAAACTTTGAATTCAATAAAAAAACGTACTACATTAACAGGATTTATAGTTACGACTACTTGTGAAAGACATTTCCAGTATAAATGATTAAATACTGCGTAGAGAGCAGTAACATTTCAAAGTTAATTATTTTATTCCAAATTATGAAAATCTGGTTAGTATTATGAGACAAATAGCTACTTCAAACGGTAAATGAGTAAATAAGTAATTCAGTAAACGGGAAAAGTTCCAATTGAAAATGTTAAACATTAATTTACTTTTCTTCATTCAAATGCGGAATAATTATATTTAAAGATATTTAAATAATAATATGTATTTTTACTTTTAATAATGATCTCTTCGTTTTGGCTTTTAGAGAACTTCCATTCGAAGCAGACAATGTACTACTAAATTTTAGTTACGTATTATTAATCTACACTATTCTACACAGTTAGACAGACTGGGGCAACATAATTTTGTTATTTGAAACGCATTCCATTCTGCTGGTTGACGCGACAATGGAGCACTAGAGTTATCATTCTTTAAATTCTCATGCGCATGTTTACAGCTCCGATTACAGTGCAACCAAAGTAAAGATCAACGGGTTATGACGACAGAGCACTCACTGTTGTATTCAACAATATCTGTATTATTGTGTTAGTTCATATTTGTCTAGCGGTTGTTCAGGTCACAACCTGGTTTGTATTAATAACTCTGGTAAATACTTGAATATAAAATAGTTTCATACTCTGTTGAATACAAATTTTTAAAATTTGAATACAATGAGTTCGATTTTAGTTGAACAACAATAGGATGTTAAGATTCCTATATGTATGAGGTCATTTATTTGAACAAAAATAACATTCAATTAAAAGAAGAAAATATTGTAAAAACTGCCCTAAGCCACTAGCGCACAAATGTGTTACTGGTGAAATGTGATACTGAACGTAACTAGAATTTCCGTAGCATAACATTGTACTCTTTCACTGCGTCAACACTGTAACGAAGCGTTCGTTATAGGTTCGGGGCACAGAATTGAACAGGGTGCATACAGGTAGAACAGTCAACCTTATTTCACTTTTGTACAATCAAAATCTCTCTGCCACGTGGCGCGTCTCACGCACACGTATTCCTCTTCACAATACACTGATACTAGATGAAAGACACAAGAGGTTAGCAAGGGATAAAACACTTTAAGAAACAGTTAACAAACCTGGGCAAGCACACCAAGGCGAAGCACCGTTCGCTGGACAGCTCCCTGGCCGCAGCACCAAGTTAGGAGTAGAGAAGAACACGCGCACTGGTTGAGAGTTGAAAGCAGAAAGAATCGTAGACACGTTGCGAACCTCGCGAGGTCGCTGAGATTCGCGGCCGCTATCGCGACGCGCGCAAGTGTCCACGATAAGACAATCACAGGAAAGGTGAGACAAACGCCACAAGCAGAATAGGCTACAATTTCGGTACAACATTATTTCCAACAAAGTACATTTTCATTGTTTATAAATATTTTGATATCAATCTTTTTGTCTAAAACAATAAAATTTAGTAATTTGAAGCTTGTAATTTACCTTAAACCGACAATATATTTGTGACAACTTTTGTAACTTAAATGACTGTAATTTGATGATTTTTCTACTTTCAAATACTTCTACACAGGTATTTAAGTACCTTGATGATGCCCAGAGGTGCAAAATTGGCTGTACGGAAATAAGAACAAAGAACAAAACCTCTTGGAGCAGACCCTCTCCTCTGCAATTACTTTCATATTATTCCCAGGGATTTGGAAATTGACACATATTATGATCTGCCAATGGCATACCTCACCACAATTATGTGGTCATTCTGCTGTAACGAAATGATGGTCAAACGTGTACTGACTTTACAGTATTCTCAAGTTTTTGATAATAGGATTTCTGATATTTTTTTTAATCACAGCGTACTGCCTTTATAACAGAATATTTAAACGTCTTATATGCAGGTTGTCAAATTTCCGGATATTAAAAACGTGCGTATAATAAATGGTATACAAAGCTATGAAAATCTGCTTCGCATTGTGGAATATAATGCTAATTAAAAGAGTAAATGAGTAAATAAGTCAACGAGTAATTGAGTAGCGAGTTGCAATTGAAAATGTTGAACATTTAATTAGAGTAAGATGGACGAACGCGAACACAGCGGGAAAGTGGAACAGTTTCCTTCACCTTTACCTGATTGAATTGAAAAAAATCATAGGCGTGCACAACGGTATTCTATGCCAGCACACGAAATTATAGCGAATTTGGATAATGACTGTGATAGTTACACAATAAACAAAAGTGGCGCGTGCATTCCGGAGCATCAATATTACTTTTGCGTGGATATTGCGGTGGATCTTGAATGACCAAGGTCGTTTCAGGTCTCTTGATGTTGTCTAAAAAGATTTTAATCATGTTATCACATCCCTTCATGAGATCTAGTGATAAAAATCTACATCTCATATTCCGGATGAAAGCGGGCCACTGCGTTGCCGCGCGGCGATCTCATGTGATGCGTATCGACTTTCAAGGTTTACTGGCGCCGGTGACTGCAAGTCTATTTTTCGAGTTTACGATATTATATTTTGTTAATGCTTTGCTATATTAAAAATAGCAACATTATAGTTCCTCATTATTCAACAACCTTTATTTTATCAATCTAAAAATTTAATTTCATTTATTTCCTTGAAATTAGAGTTCCCCAGAGTATGGGGCAATTGGGACGAAAAACACGTTTTGAATTATTTTTGGTTTTATTGTATAACAAAAAATCTGAAATTTTTATATGATTGTGACGGCAACTTACCTGTATCACCGTGTTAGCTCAGGTGGGTGTCCTATCCCCCAGAATTGCTGTAAAGGGTGCCCAAGCAAGTAACGAAACTCAACGAGGTTTAAGTACGTTTATTCAAATTAAACTGCTTGCAGACTTGGAACTATACATGTATGAATGAGTGGCACTCTTGCACTAGTTTGGCCCCGCATCTTAGAACGACTCCTGCTGGAAGTTTGGGCGCCAAACGACTCCTGAGTTGATTAAAAATGTGGCTGAAGGCCAAAGCGCACCGGCAAAGATTGATATTTGGAGGTTTGGTACCTTCAGATATGTTAGGTGGTTTCGGTGGATGCGGCGGTTCCTGTGCAGCAAAGGTGGTGTGGTGTGCGTGCCTACAGG